>JADLZL010007140.1:0-139348 GCA_015844335.1 Chrysopogon serrulatus
ACATGTGGTTCGATGCACCGTTGACACATACTGTATCTGCTACAGTCATATTATACTCCCTCTGTTCACAAAAAAAGAATGCAATTATCATTTTTTAAGAAGTCATACTGTTTGAACTTAAATTTATATAAAAATTATAAATATTCATGATAGAAAATAAGTATTATTAGATTTGTTATAGAATAAATTTTCATCAGAAATTTATTTGATGACATAAATGCTAATAATACTATTAATTTAGTCAAATTTGAATTAGTTTGACCAACACATATTTTATAATTGTATTCTTTTGCGGATAGAGATTATTATATTAAATGATATATCTTGCTGAGATCCGCATGTTACATGCATATATGCATACTCACTTTTTTTAGAGTACTAGTTTGAGTGTTTGTACGTTGCTACGGGAATACAAACATCTCACGAGTGTGGAGTGCATTAGTTTCCAGCACTGACGGCGACCAAGTGGGGTGTGCTTGCTATCGCTCAATGTCCGTGGCATCAAGAGCTACGAGTACACAAGCTGGTCATGATCGAAAGAGTAACGACGAAGGCAGATGTGCTTTTGGTGTTGTCTGGTGAAATAAGAACTATCACTGCCATTCAACTTGTATAAATGGATACAACACTTATTTATGTCCTGAGATATATGGAATAACAATTGATTAGCTTTTTGTGTAAACTGTCCTAGCTAGCAGTGAAGTCCTAGCCTGAAGTTTGGATATGGCAAGAACATATTTAATGAATTTTTATACCTTCAAATGTATTCTGGTGAATTGACATCTTACTATTACTAATTAGAGGCCCCAACGGAGGCACCACATTGATTCTCACCAGATACGCTTAGAAAAAAGATAAATTCTAGAAATTCTCACATTAATCGAAACATCGGCCTTTAATTTGGTAGACACTAATCATCATATTTAATAATAGCTATCGGATCGGTTGCAATTTATATAAAAATTACCCACCGCCATTATAAAAAATACATAAAGTAACCCCTAATTGTGTATTTAAATTACCCACCTGTCATTATGAAGAATAATTTAAGATAACCCCCTAAATTTATATACAAATTGCCCATATACATCCATCATTATAAAAAAATATATCAAAATAACCCCTACATTTATATCTAAATTACCCACCTTGCTATTTTGATAAATAAATCAAAATAAACCCCCGTGATTATATCTAAATTACTCATATTTTACTATTAGAAATAATAATTTAAAATAACCCTTTAACTTTGTATTTGGATTCCTCGATCTATCATTATGAAAGATAATTTTGAATACACGATATTAATTTATATATTATCAACCTTTCTAATTATGAAACTTAATGCAAAATAGCGTCCCTAAATTTACATCCAACCTATCTATGCATGTCGTTATGAAAAAAAGAATATAAAGTATTAACTTTATATTCGTAAGCCATTATAAAAGATAAACAAAAATATTGCTCAAATCTATATGTAAACACTAATATATTCTGTTAAAAATAGATCAATATCCATAGACATATATATATTTATAAATTTATAAATCCTAAAGTTCTAGGGTCATAAAATAACCATATGCCATGTTTGACCATGTGTACTGAATGATAGGATAAATATTTTTAATTTCTTATAAAAAATAAAATTGTTTAATTCACAAACCACATAGTAATAATATGACATCGGCAATTTACTTTAAATTATGTTAATGCTACATGATAATTAATTTTGATAGTTTATTATTTTAAATAATTTTATATATTTTAAGAGAAATATTATATCATTTTACTATTGATAATATAATTGCTATAACAAATTTAACAAGTGTAATGCTAGCAGACTACAATTTGAGCTTCAATGTAAATGATATACGAACCAATACTACTAAGATCTAAACTCTTTTTAGTTAAAAAATAAATTTTGAATAAAATATAAAAAATACTAGAGTTTCTACTTAAGTCGATTAAAGCTCAAAAGCTAACTATGATTAATGAAGTCACATAATGGGATGCAACTAGGGTTTATATATGTTAATATTATGTGTTCATCTAAAAACATATCACGATAAAACAAAATACTAGAAAATTCTAATTAGATGTCCCAAATAAGCCTCCACATTAGTCCTTTGCGAGATACGATAAGAAAATAAAATATAAAACCTAAAAGTTCTCGCAAAAAATCAAAATATTTGATCCCGTTTAACCTAATCAAGATTAATAATTTCTTTCAATACCACCACTAATAACAATAGCTATTGGATCTATTATAATTCCTAAATAATTGCCTAACTCCACTATTGTGTAATAAAATAACATAAGGTAAAAATTTATATTTAATTACCAATATACTCTATCCTATTATTTAAAAGTTTAAATATCCTTGCAAATTTACATCTAAAAATTATCAACAATTTATATTTGAAATTTAAAATTGTTTAAATAATCGTAGAGCATGCATGTGTTATTAATATTAATATTTAATTGAAGGAATCATATATGATGTGCTAGCATGCATCAGTGATATTTTCTTAAAAACTCATATATACATTAATATTAATGTTTTAGCAAGACAGATATTTTCTTAAAAACTCATATATACACTAATAATACTAACAAATTATTTAAAATCATATTAGTAATCATAAAATATAATTTATTTAGGTTGCTTCTTTAGATATATTGATATATTTTAACTACATATTTGACAGCTTTGTATTTATAGTATAACCAGACTGCACATATAATTTTTTGACAAGAAAAATTTTTTATCTTGAAAGTATGGGAGATACCACTGCTAGGTATATGTGTTTCTCTTAAATTATTTTAGCTTAAAAAGTAGAATGTTATACAATTTAACTATTAAAATTTTTTAGAGATTAGTACTGCTACACACATTGAAGATTTAAGCTCTATCACTTACCTTAAGTGTCATGATGCAAGATTCAAATGATTGCTTTTGCTATTTAGTAAACATACTTTGACCTAAAGTGTTGGGGAGAGGCGATCGTCTTAGGTGTCCCCTCACTGAATAGGGCCCGGACGGGAGGCGAATGTATATTCGACTGAGCGAAGGGGTTTTCGCTCAGTGGCAAGCGAGAAGGCGCGCCTAGGCAGGGGATACATTCGCCAAATCAGCAGACTGAAGTGCAGTAGCGATAGTGTCTTCGCAGAGTCGAATGTAGTTTCGCTACCGCGAAAGCACTCTCGTTTCGCTTGACTGAAAGCAGCGTGGATCGACAGAGAAAGGGGCCCGCGTGTCTGGAAGGTAGGTGAGCGCTTGAGGGAAAATGTCCGGACTATCCTCCTAGGGCAAGTGGGACCCAGCAGAAGGCGTCAAAGAGCTCTCATGAGGGTAAAACGGGAAGGGACCTAAGAACAAGGGGCCTCCCGTACCTATAAATACGGCCCAGGAGGACCTGTTGCAGGGGGCCTGGCTGGTTGATCCTCTGGCCGGGCCAAGGGGTTAATTCGCTAGAACAACAGTGGCGCCCACCGTGGTCGGCCCACTCCGACCATGGCTCCGAGAAAAACAACCACGAAAACTACCACCGATGCCCCCGAGGCATCGAAAGCATGTGCAGAAGCGAGAAACCCGTTGACTAAAACCGCACGCTGGGGACGGCGGAGGCAATACGAACGAGCAACCAACGGCTGCCATAGCCGTTGTAGCGCCTCCGGCCGCCGAAGAGAAAGAGTAGACACCAGATGGACACATCAGCGAAGCCTCAGACGAAACCATACCAGAAGACGAAGTGGTCGATCAAGCCAGGAAGCTGAGGAAGCTGGACAAGTATGTTAGTGAAATCGAAGCTCTAGAGTACCAGAAGGAGCAGCTCCTTGAGCAGGCAGCACGCGCTTAGGGGCGGACGAGGCCGACGCGCCATCATCGAGCGAAAGCGCACAAAGGTAAGCTACTCAAGGAAATTCAACAATTGCGTAAGTACGGCTCGCCCCAAGCGAAAAAAGAAAGAAATGGTCATCATAGATGACGACCAAGATAAATTCAAGCTTTCGACCCAACCTCTCCTTTGTCAAAAGAACTACAGCTTGCACCCCCCGGCCACCAAATTACAAACCCAAGATTCCTCTGTTCGACGGAAAGTTAGACCCAAAAAAGTTCATAGCGAATTATTTAAACAAAGAATATATTCAAAGAAGCGGAGACACTCGCACCTTGGCAAAATCGTTCATATTAGCGGCCACGAGGATATAGCCGGTGGATGGTTTAATTCGCTCAAGCCTTTGTCGGTCCATTCTTGGTCGCAGCTCGGGACCGACATCCTAACAAATTTCGAAGGTTTCCATCTAAAGCCAAAGACTACGAGAGACGTCTTGAACTGTGTTCAGAAGGAGGGTGAGTCTTTGGCCGAATACTTGGAAAGATTCATACAGATCAAAGCCCAAGTCCCAAGTATCCAGGATGAAACTGTCATAGCCGCCGCAATGTAAGGTCTAGCTATAGGGCAATGTGCGCCCATTTGGCTCGCGATCCACCGAGGTTCGGTTCCACGAGCTTTTTCGACACAATGCGCCGTTTCGCCAGGCGGAGGAGGATTTCGTAAGAAGAAAAGAACACATGCGAGCATCCAAACCGCCACCTCATGGCAGGCAAAACAATGACCAAAGGGGCAGTAGACCATTTCGCCAAGTCCACAACATGCAGCAGACAAATGAGCATACAACTCAAAACAACCAATACCATCCCGGAGTTCAACAACCTAGTCCCGGCCGAGGTCAAAGAGGAGGGAAGGAGCGAAAGGGGCAGAGGAGGAGGCCCCCGGCTCATGCAGGAAAAGAGCACCTAGACCGCCATTTTGTCTATTCTCGCGGTGAAAACATGGGTCACACGACGAAAAGAGTGCAAATATGGCAAGTTGGCGAAAGGAACGTAAAGAGCGAGATGACGCCGCCAATCGAGAATCACAAACAAAGCATGTATTCCATAACACAAGCGGTCACCATCAACATGTACAGCCCCGAACGCTTACAATCAATTCGGGTACACTCAAGAACACCCTTTGGCTTGGCAATTCGCTTTTCCGCACAACCAAATGATCGCATGCAGCCCCAGCTCCTCCGCGGTGGCCCCCACTGCACCGTTGTTTAACAATGAATTCCAATGTCCAATCAAGCGGCAAGCACAAGAAGGCTCCGTGAGAACTGCAGATAGTCAACACAGCGTACTACCAACCAAGGGACACATTTTCGCCATCACCGGGATCAAACCAAGAGCACCCAAGCAAAAGAGCGAAGAAGGATTTCGAAAAGAAGAGTGATGACCGTAACCCCAAGACCACCGCTAAACAGAAAGCAAAGCATGGGCGACAGTGCCAATCACCTTTGATGAGCAGGATTTCCAAGTGAGAGATTTCCCTCACACGGATGCCTTCATAGTCACAGCAAACATCGCAGGTTTCACTGTGCATAACATACTTGGTTGACAATGGTAGCTCCGCCGACATTCTATTCGCCAAGGCTTTTGAAGCAATGGGTTTCGATAGAAAGAACGATCGAGCCATGAGAGCAACCCTTTGTACGGCCGGGGGGAAGAAGGTCGACGCCGTAGGGAAGAAGAGAATTCAATATCGTTCCACAACAACGATCGGCGTCCGCATAGAAGACATCACCTTCGATATCGTTAATATCGAATATCCGCATACGACTATATTCGGCGGGGGGCATCATTGATAAGTTCGACATCATCATACGCCGAGCTATTTGTGCGAGAAAATGCCATCGCCTTTCGGAGTAATCACTATACATGGTGACGGATAGCCGCAAGGAGAATAGAAGGAAAGCCAACGCCGGGATACAGCGTGATAAACGAAGTCACAAAGCCTAGAGGAGCGGCAGAGAAAACGGAAAAGGACACTAAGCGTGCAAGGCCGGCAGACAAGCACGATAAGCTAAAGATATCTCTTTCATTTGAACGACCCTTCGAAAAAAACAGCCTACATAGGTTCCAAACTGGAAGCCACCGAAGAAAAGAAAGCTGGCGAATTCCTCGGCGAAAACAGCGAGGTCTTCGCTTGGTCCGCATCGGACCTAAAGGGTGTAAAACGTGATCCGGCACAAAGACAACCTAAACGTCAACCCCGACGCTAAGCCAAAGAAACAGAGGTTGAGGAAGATGTCGACGAAAGGGGGCGAGAAGGCGCGAAACAAGAAGTGCAAAGATTGCTGGACGCCGAGTAATCGACCCGTGCAATACCCAGAATGGTTGGCAAACATAGTAATGGTGCGAAAGAGTAACGGCAAATGGCGAATGTGCGTAGATTTCACCGACCTAAACAAGGCATGCCCTAAAGATCCATTTCCATTGCCACGAATCGACACTCTGGTCGACATCGCCTCAGGATCTAAAATGCTCAGTTTATTGGACTGCTTCTCGGGGTACCACCAAATATGGTTGAATCAAGACGATGAGGAGAAAACAAGTTTCATCACACCAGGGGGAACCTACTGTTTTCGCAGAATGCCAGAAGGATCAAGGAACTCCGGAGCAACTTTTTCAAGAATGACGGCGAAGGTGTTCAAGGAATAGAGAGGAAAAATCTCGTGCCGCTTACGTCGATGACATCGTCGTCGTCAGGAAGAAAAAGGAGACACATATCTCCGACTTAAGGGAAACATTCGAGAACATCAAAACTAGTGGGCTACGCCTGAACCCCGAAAAATGTATCTTCGGCATCGACAGTGGAAAAATGTTAGGGTGTATGGTCTGCGCGGAGGAATAGAGGCAAACCCAAAAAGATAGCAGACCATAGTCAACATGCAGCCACCAAGAAATCAAAAACAAGTGCAACAATTAATTTGGAAGACTAGCTGCCTTAAACAGATTTATATCTCGCTCGATCGAAAAGGGACTGCCTTTCTTGAGAACCCTAAGAAGCTCGGACCCTTTCGAATGGGGACTCGCACAAGAACTAGCATTCGAAGAGTTGAAGGCATATCTCGTCAAGATGACGACTCTATCTTCACCTTCTCGAAGGCGACCCTTTCTTGTACCTCGCGCAAAGCATCCCCATCGGCAGTAAGCGCAGTGCTCGTGGAGGAGAAAGAATGCGAAAACAGACTACGACAGTTCCCAATCTATTTCGTCTCGGAAGCATTAGGCGGCGCTAAATTAAACTACTCCGAACTGGAGAAAATCGCGTACACAGTGGTCATGGCGTCTCGTAAGCTCAAACCCTACTTCCAAGCACACAACATAAAAGTATTGTCTTCGCAGCCGTTGGAGGCATTGTTCAAGAACCAGGAAGGAGCAGGAAGAATTGCAAAATGGGCGGCCGAGTTGAACGAGTTCGTCATTGACTACGAGCATCGCCGTCCATAAAATCTCAAGCCCTCCATGAGATTTCATAGCGCATGGACCCCAAAGAACAAATGACACTACACTACAGTTCGAAGAGGCCACGTGGACCATGTTGCGACGGCGCTTGGGGAGCATTCGGAGCAGGAATAGCAGCAATTCTGATCCCCCCGACGGGACCCAAAATCAAGTACGCAGCCAGATTGGAGCTCCCTTCAACCAACAACACAGCAGAATACGAGGCAGTCTTATTGGGACTTCGCAAACTAAGAGCACTCGGCGTGCGAAGATCCATAATCAAGACAGACTCGATGGTGGTGTCTGGTCAAATAGAGAAAACTTTTGTTGCAAGAGAGCCCGAGCTAACCAGATACTTGGCAGCCATACGATCGATGGAGAAGCATTTCGCGGGATTTTCGGTCAAGCATATTCCAAGAAGCGAGAACTCAGAAGCAGATGAATTGGCGAAAGTGGCCGCTCATTCATCAGAAATGCCCTCGGATGTATTTTTTCATAAACTAACAGTTCAATGTATCAAAGAGGAAGAAGGCGCCCAAAATTGATACATGCAATCCTGGGCGAAGACTGGAGAACCCCCATCCTAGCCTTCATCAATGGCTCATTCGAACCGCAAACAAAGCAAGAAATTGAGCGATGGGTTGCCAAGACCAGGCTTTATTCGATAATTGGTGGCGATTTGTACAGGTCAGGTGTTGTAGCACCAATGCTAAAATGCATAAGCCGAGAAGAAGGAACCCAGTTGCTAAAGGATATTCATTCCGGCACATGTGGGGCTCACAGAGGGCCACATGAAATAGCACATAGAGCGATGAGGCAAGGATTCTACTGGCCAACGGCGGCGGTCGATGCGAGAGAATTAGTCCGGCGTTGCGAAGGATGCCAGCTGTTCGCCAAAAAACAAAACAGACCAGCGAACCTAACACGTTCGATTGTACCGACTTGGCCGCTTCAAAGGTGGGGAATCGATATTGTCGGTCCGCTACCTACAGCTCCAGGGAATGTCCGTTTCACAGTCGTAGCTCTGGAATATTTCACCAAGTGGGTCGAGGCTAAGCCGCTCGCTAAGATAACTTCGGGAACCATGATCAGCTTCGTTTGGCAGCGAATAGTGTGTCGCTTCGGAGTGCCCTCCAGAATCACGGTAGACAACGGGAAGCAGTTCGATTCGGCAGAGTTCAGGAATTTTTGCGAAGAACTGGCAATTCAAATCAGTTTCGCTTCAGTTTACCATCCAGCATCAAACGGAGCAGTAGAAAGAGCAAACGGTCTGATCTTCGAATCAGTGGCAAAATCACTGTTCGACGCGAAGAAAGGGAGGTGGCCTCAGGAGATGGTCACAGCTGTTTGGGGGCACAATGTTTCGCAATCAAGGGCAACCGGTTTTACTCCCTTCAGGCTCCTGTTCGGAGACGAGGCGGTAACCCCAGAAGAACTTAAACTGGCTCATTTCGCACCTTAGTAGCAGCAAACACCCCTGTTAGCGTGTATGTCCACCTGGAAGCCGTTGAAGCGGATAGAGAAAGGGCAGCAAAAAACCTAGACAAATACCACGCCGAAACAAGGGGCTGGCGGAACAAGAAGGTCTTAAGGAAAAGTATTGGCGAAGGGGATCTGGTCCTGGTCAGACACAACGACAAGCAAGGAAAGCTTCAGCCTCAGTGGTATGGACCATTCATCGTCGCAAGAAGAGCGTGGGCGAAGGTGTCTTCCGCCTGCGAACGTAAGACGGAACCGAAAAGCTCCTACACATACAACGCCGACAACCTTCGTCGTTTTTACCCTTAAGCCAAGGCTCTGTATTTCACATTTACTCAACTCGTATGTAATATTATTTGAAACATGTGCACTACGAAATGAGGAACGATCGAAAACCGAACAAAAATTTAGCATCGGTTCGGATAGAACCTTGAGGACCGTACCACCCAAGGGTGTTTCCTATCGAATGTGTGGTAACGTGCGAGCATTTCGCATAAACCAGACGATAAACACCTAAGGGTGCACATCATGCAATATAGATTTCGAAATGAAGAAATCCTAAGGTTACTTCTTTATCGAAAGATACAGATCGGGATTGCTAGCCAAGTAAAGCGCAAACCCCAAAGTACGACAAAGTACGAAAAGATATGATTCGATCCGGGCAAAAGTTAAGAAGAGTAAAGGCTGAATCCATGCAAATAATTTGCGGATCGGCACAACCGCCACAACAACCGCCTTTAAGCCATACCTACCAGAAGTTAATAAGCCTCAAGAGAGCGGACGGCACTATAAGAAGAGCCCAAAGCGCGCCCCTACCGCAAGTAGAGCACAGAGCTCAGTAGGAATGAGAGGAGTCGGGAAACAGCTGGATACGAGCAGCCTAGGTCTTCCGACCTCCTAAGTAAATTCGCCCACAGACTGAGAAAGGAAATCCACCAAGTAATCATTAGCCTCGGTAACAGCAGAAAGAGCTGCCGCAATTTCACCTGCTAGACGCAGTCTTATCGTAAATTAGCCTGCTCTGGTACACAGTGAAGCCACACGCTGAGAAAGGATGTCAACCACCTATTCCATGGTCTCTGTAGAAACAAAGGTAGAGAGTGCAAGACGATGCATCAGAGGTGGGGGACAGCCTGGCAGTCGCACCGCCTCGATTTCTCCATCTCCTACTTGGCACCAAGCGGAAAGAGCTGCTGGGGCGATTAGAAGCTTCAAAACGAAACCCAGACGTCTCGGTCTCCTTTCGCAGTAGCAAATGTAAATTCGCCCGACTCCCCTAGCCAGAGAGGGGAGGGGGCCTTTTAAATTTAAAATCTAAACTTTCGCTTTAGCCTATGGGGCTCGGTCTCCTTTCGCAGCAGCGGATGTAAATTCGCCCGACTCCCCTAGCCAGAGAGGGGAGGGGGCCTTTTAAATTTAAAATCTAAACTTTCGCTTTAACCTATGGGGCTCGGTCTCCTTTCGCAGCAGCGGATGTAAATTCGCCCGACTCCCCTAGCCAGAGAGGGGAGGGGGCCTTTTAAATTTAAAATCTAAACTTTCGCTTTTAACCTATGGGGCTCGGTCTCCTTTCGCAAGCGGCGGATGTAAATTCGCCCGACTCCCCTAGCCGGAGAGGGGAGGGGGCCTTTTAAATTTAAAATCTAAACTTTTGCTTTGGCCTATGGGGCTCGGTCTCCTTTCGCAGAAGCGAATGTAAATTCGCCCAACAACCCGAGCCGAGAGAGGGGAGGGGCCTTTTGAATTCGAAACCTAGTCAAGCCAGCGGGGCTCAATTTCAATTTCGCTTCGCTAAAGCGAACGTGCATTCACTCGATTCCCGGACTAGAGAGAGAAGGCGGACTCGAGAATCTAAATTCCGCTCGGCCTTGAAGGCTGTCTCATTTCGCTAAGGTGAATGTTGTAGAGTTCAAAAGCCTTTGGTTAAGCCTACGGGACGTGGCCTCATCTCACCGAGGCAAATGCAAGTTCGGTTCCAAATTTTTAAAAGTTGTAATCAGGACTTGAGGGGCTCGATCTCCTTTCGTTCTAGCGAGTGTAAGGTCCTTCTCCCTGCCCAGCGTGCGGAGGTAACAATTTCGTCACAACACAAATGCCGGCACAAGCAAAAATAATACCGTCTACACGAAGACATCAAATCCAGGAGAACACAAGTGCAAACAGAATGAAGATCTTATACAACACTTGCCAGTCGGCGAACCATGATCAAACCTAATGTCCAGAACGACTAAAATAGTTAAAACGACGCTCTTCCATCGGAACAAAGTACTCTTCAGGCTCCTCCTTCGGAACGAGTAAACTGGACGAAGGAACGCGTCGTTGTCGTCGTTCAGCTAAAATTGAGGTGTCAAAGCCCCGATAAAAATCACTCAGCCATCGAAAGGAACCGAGGTTATGACGAAGGCGTGATCGGAGAAAACTCCCCAGCGAACAACCAATGTGTCGGCGCCTGTACTCGTACCACGAACCACCACCGACAACGAAATCACCACAACGGATGGTTAAGGGATAAACTTCTTCAAGATGGCCAGGCCCCTCCGCGGGATCCTGCGCCATCGACAGGCACATTGTGAGATTGTTTAAACAGTTTACTGAACGGTGGCCCACAACCCGGGCCACATTAGGCGAAATCTACTGCCTAAACGTCAACAATAGGACTTTTCGCAACCTCGTCAGTCTGAGCGGCATCAGGTGTCCCTTCGGCCGGAGGGGTGGTCGCACTAGCTTCGCGGGCGTCGCGGGCGGCAATATACGCCTTCACCTTCTCCTTGATCGCTGCCTGTTCCTCCGAAGTCTGTCAGGAACACAAAATCAGCAAACAATCGCAACCCCAGTTATCAAGACCAATGGAATATAGTGAACTTACGGTCCCGCGGCTAAGGGCGGCACGCAAAAGAGCGATATCACGCCCTCGGGCGCGGAACCCTTCGAAGAATCGGCGGCGCGTCGTTTGCGGCCGGGGAAGGATTCCAGTACGCGGAAGGTTCTTTCAGCTCAACTGACCCGAAATGATTGCAAGAAGAAGCCTCCAACGCTTGGCAGAAGGCCCTGAGGGACTCAATCGAGGCATATTCGCGCCCGATAGCCATCAGGTCGCCTACGCCGCGTAGCTCGTCGGCGAACCAGGAGAGGAAGCATTCCATCGGCACATCAACGGGTGGGGCGGCCTCTTCGCCAACGCCGAGGAGGAGATCCTTGAACACGTCAGCAACCTTCTGAGCCTCCGCAGAGTTGGCGCGGCGCTCCTCTTGCCGGGTCTTGCGAAGGGTCTCCAAGTTCGCCCGAGCTTTGGAAGCTTCTTCTTGTGCGGCGGTCAGTTTCTTTTCGGCGTCAGAGGCAGCCCCTTTCGCAGCCTTAAGCTCCTTTTTCAGAGCCGAGATCTTCTCATCGCGAGCTTTCAATTCGCGATCGAAGTTCTGGTCCTGCGCAAGCACCATCTCCTGGAGAGTTCGGCCTAGGAGGGCACTCTGCATGACCAACGAAATGTTAGTCACGTCAAGATAGCTCGAAGAATAAAGCTAGGGCGAAAACCCAACTTACACTGACAGCATGAAAGTTGATAGCCTCGGTCAGGTCAATGTCGGAATTATGCAGCAGATCCTGCTCCAACTCCGGCGCGCCAAAAGCAGAAAGGCAGCTGTCGGTCAGAACTAGACCCTCGCGGCTGGGGAGGACACCTGATCTCACCAAATTGACGTCGGCAACGAGATGGGAGCTTGAAGGCATTTCTAGAGAACGAGCAATTCGGTAAGTCTCCTCTTTAGCGGGTTCACCTTCGCCAGAGGAGCTTGAACCCGAGTATACTCGCATTTCGCATTGGTTAGCAGCCCGGAGTTCCAGGCGAAGTTCCCCATGGCCGAAAAGAATGAAGCGCGCATTCGCAGGAGTAAGCCGCACCAATTGCTCGAAAAGTGCAAACTTACCGGGCTCGATTGGAGTACTAGTCGGCTGAGGTGCTGATGGCTGAGGGGAAGGGACACCGGTAGACGGCGCATCCGCAGCCAAAGCCTTGGCCCTCTTCTGAGCCGGTTCGGTTGGTGCGGCCATCGCGGACCGCGAAGTCTTCCGGGGACCTTTTCCGAGAATGTCCCCGACGGAAACATCGCCCGCGCCGACGGCAACGTTGCGAGGGTCGGCGACCTTACGCGCGGCCAATCCTCCCAGGTCTTCGCTTCCCTGCACATAAGAGGATCAGTAAGCTATGCAAAAATTGAAATCATTATCAAAAACACAACATAGCGGTACTACCGAGGAAATCGAAACAAGCCCATGGAATCGGGTCTTCCGAACAACCTTGCGGCTCCGCCGGCCGAGAGGTCGGGCCAACTCCCGACCTATCCGGACGTCCGCAGGTTCGGTCTCGCGAACTCGGCGCCGCTTAGATGACTCCAAAGCAGCGGTGTTCGATCTCCCCCGACCACGGCGACCTCGCCCCCGCCCTCGGCCCCGGCCTCGACCGGCAGGGGCAGAAGTGCCGGCTTCAGGCTCCGGTGAAGGGTCGACACGATCAGCATAAATAACCCTATAGGAGTCGAAAACTCTGTTCAGCCTTCGAACTCCGGGAAGATGCCGGTTCTTCGCCGTATGTTCCTTAGAGTTATAAGGGCCAAGAATCTCATCGGCTTGGCCTTCGATGTAACGAACATAGTCGAAGTCACAATCGTACCCCCTCGGGCGTGAACCTTGAAGAACCGGGCCTCGATAACCCCCTTTCATGGCGAATTCAGAAAAACCCGAGCCCGCTTCAAGAGGCCACTGGCCTGAGGCGATCCATTCTTCAACCAAGTCCCTACTGATTTGGCGCTGAGAGGTCGACACGAAAGCATCGGTCGCGAACTTCCGCGATGCGCCATCATCGCCAAACACCTCGGCATGCCGAACCCCACGCATCGGGGTCATCTCTGATACAAGAACACTGGCCTTGGAAAGTCCGTTCTCTATGGCCTCAATCACTTCATCGTCAGAACAAACACGGATGTAGAACCAAGATTTCTGCCAGTCCACCCATTTGTTGCGATTCGCCGGCACAAGTTGGACGGTGCCCCGGGCTTTCTGTGGCACAAAGTTATATGAACCAATCTCCAGCCTACCGCCTCACACCTTCTTTTCGAACAACTGGGCCTCATAAAACTGTGCAAAGACATTGACATGAAGATCAGCCCCCATCATCTTCATAGCCGCAGCGAAGACACCCATTCTAGCGAAAGCGTTCGGAGTCAATTGATGTATCTGCAGGTCAAAACGTTCTAGCACCTCGCAGACAAAACGCTCGCAAGGAAATCGAAGGCCGGCGGTGAAAAAATCCTTGAAGATGACCGCTTCATAGGGTTCGGGCCTCGGTATCCCCTCGCCTCCAGGCGCACGGCAAGCTTGGCGAGCGTGAGCGCTGATCAATCCCTCAACAACGAAATCATCCAGGGACGTTTCGGTAATACATGAACGCCCGAGATGATAAACTGGAAGCAGATCTCCAGCTTTCGACTCACCAACTTCTCCTGCTTCTTCGTCGTCTATCACGACAATCTCAGTACTTTCCTTTTCCTCAGCTTGTTTTGTACCTGACCCATCGAAGCGAACCGATTCCGCTTCAGCAAAGGATGTGAACTTGCCGAGTGGTAGGATCCTTTGAAGTGGAACCGAGAGAAGAGCCGTAACTAGAGTTCGAACCACCGTAACCCGATCGATCTGCGCTTAATCGGAATCCGAACTCTCGTCCGAGCTCACCATTGTTAAGCGAAGTAAAAGAAGCAACCGAGACAATTATTGCGAACTACCAAGAACGAATACTCGGTTAAAACAGGAAAGCTAACTCACGAAACACTAACTCCAAAATCCATCGAACGAACAAGACCAATGGAATTTACCTTAATGTGTCGAAAGAAGAACGAGCGATGGGCGAAAAGCCACGCGAACGCAGACTGCGAGGGTACGACTGGGCTCGGAGCAGGCGTGCGGAAGAAATGAGGGGCAATCATCCGCGGGGCCGCGGGGGGCCCCTTTTATAGGTGCCCGGTGCGCGCACCCGCGCCCTGGAAGGGCGGGAAAGTCGAAGCGGCACAGGCCGCGCGCCCTGAAAGGGCGGGAAATTCGAAGCGGCGTAGGGCGCGCGCGCGACACGTGCAAAAAAAAAGGAGGCGGTAAGCTAAAGAACAGACCAAGGTTTTTGCAAGTCCTCTGCCTTTCGCTAGGGCAGAGCTCTTCCAGAGGGGGCCTTTTTCGATAAACGACGCCGTACCAAGTAAAGCCTTCCCTCCCCCCAGAAAAAGCGAACAGACAATCGACCGAATGGCCTACATGCTGCCCTTCCCTAGCCCATTCGCTCGAGGGGCTAGTGTTGGGGAGAGGCGATCGTCTTAGGTGTCCCCTCACTAAATAGGGCCCCGACGGGAGGCGAATGTATATTCGACTGAGCGAAGGGGTTTTCGCTCAGTGGCAAGCGAGAAGGCGCGCCTAGGCAAGGGATACATTCGCCAAATCAGCAGACTGAAGTGCCGTAGCGATAGTGTCTTCGCAGAGTCGAATGTAGTTTCGCTACCGCGAAAGCACTCTCGTTTTCGCTTTGACTGAAAGCGGCGTGGATCGACAGAGAGGAAGGGGCCCGCGTGTCTGGAAGGTAGGTGAGCGCTTGAGGGAAAATGTCCGGACTGTCCTCCTAGGGCAAGTGGGACCCAGCAGAAGGCGTCAAAGAGCTCTCATGAGGGTAAAACGGGAAGGGACCTAAGAACAAGGGGCCTCCCGTACCTATAAATACGGCCCAGGAGGACCTGTTGCAGGGGGCCTGGCTGGTTGATCCTCTGGCCGGGCCAAGGGGTTAATTCGCTAGAACAACATAAAGTACTTATTTTAAAAAGTGCAAACCGGAGAGTTAATAAAAATATATATTAAGTACAAGAGTTTTAACTTAACGGTAAAAAATATAACAGATTAATAATACACACTTTAGAAAATCATAATTTAGATTCAAGATTTCATAAGATAAGTAATGGGACATGGACCATTGTAGTTAATTGCAATGTCTTAGTCTAATAGAAAGTAAAAAATACAAATGTATGGAAAACATATAAATCAATGTCTCACAAAAAAAAAAGGTAATTAATAAGTTTGTGATAATCGGTATAGACTATAAAGTATCTATTATGTCTATTTTGTAGAAAATAAATATAAAAAAATATAATTTAGTATAAAAATTATTTACTGTTAGATATATTAAATGGTATATCTCTTAAAACTTTAGCCTGTGCAGAGCACGGGTTGATGGACTAGTATTGGATAATTGGAATGCCATTTACAAAATGGTAAAGGATCGGCAAACACAACACAATTAACTGTGACCCTCTGACATCTAGAATTTGGTGTTCATATGTTTTTTCCTGCATAATTTAGTAAAGATAAAGATTCAACTATTGATAAATAATTTAAAGGCTTCCTATTAGGTTCATCTACTGCCTGTCAGGTTTGCAAAGTATGGTTCTATGATTTGCTATGTACTACACATATATAGATAACCCATAAAGCCCTTCTTTTGAATAACTTGGATGAAACCAGTCCACCACTCGTATCAAAACATGGGATTCACTGTCTAATTAAGTTGTATATGTCTATGAAAACAATGCAACCAAAATTCATTACCGAGCAGGGATTACCTTCCTGTAGATGGGATGAGACACCTACCTCCCCTTTGGCGGTACAAAGGGTCTACAGGAACAGAAAGACTCCATGAGTAGTAAAAAAAGAGCAAAGGGATTATAATACAAGGCGTCGATGAGGACGCAATCCACCAGAGCTTGATACGTGATGGATTTGCATCTCCAAAGTAAAGATCCGAATAGTTATTCATCTAATCATCTTCACGGTTCACGTACCTCAGCCGGTGATGGAGAGACCACGGGTGTGCTGGTCCCCGCTGGTCGAGGGTGAGGAATGGAGGTGCGGCGCGACCTCGGTGCGTCGCGGGCGGTGGCAGCTTGGCGAGGTCGCCCGGCGGCTTCACGGTCGCGGGCGCAGGGGTCCGTGGATGTGGCCTCCGACGGCGTCGAGGCGGCGGCACGCCTGACGTTGGCGACAGCGGCGGTCCGTGGAGGAGGCTGCGCATAAGGCGCCGGTGCGCACGGGCGGCGGGGCGCCCAGCGGCCGAGGAGGTGGCCCGTCCGGTGGCGGCGTCGAGCCGGCAACGCGTATGGCGTCGAGGCGGTTTTCTCCTTTTTTCACGGGTTCCAGATTTTCACCGGTTTGGAACATGGAGTATGGAACAGGTGCTGTAATTTTTGGATCCCCTTGACCACTGCAGCGGGAAATTTTTCGGACGAGTTTCACCGCGGGCGGGCGGCAAATTTTCGCGGAGAGGCTTCACCACGGCCGGGTAAATGAGTCCGTTTGGTATTTTTTAGTTGTAGAAGATTATGTCTAACAATCCTTTTTTTACGAGCCTGCCTATACATTTCGGTGTGAATCTACCCTAAACTAACCTCAGAAGGTTAGAGTTGCTTTGGATTTACTCGCTCTATTCTAAATTATAAGTCATTTCAACTTTTTTTAGATCAAAACATTTCAAGTTTGATCAAATTATAAAAAAATTACAAAAACTAAAGACATTGAATATATATTATAAAAAATTGGTCAAACGTAAGATACTTGACTCTGGAGAAAAAGTTAAAATAGCCTATAATTTTGGATAGAGGGAGTGAATACAAAGCAACTAAACCGGCAGCCCATGCATGGTGTGTTGGTTGCCCATTTACATGAGTGTTTGTCAGGCAACGATCTCAACCCCGCTTCTAGCCACCAAAAATTGAACACCTAGGGATGCTGCCTACGCTAGGCAATTCATTGGGTGTAGAACTTGACAACCTAACATCATGAAAGCAACTCCGGCACCATTCCTACAATGAAATGTGACTCTTGATATAGATCTATCGAGGTCTCGAAGCCTTGTTTCCTCTCCAAGAGTGTGTGGAGGCGACAAGACAGAAAAGTGCCCCTACCGGCGAGACCGCCATTCTCTTTGTCTCCGATGGTCTTACTGGCCTTGGATGTGAGGGGAATGTGTGGATCTCTATCTGATAGTGTAGATTAGGTCCCTCTAGGTGTAGGGATGGGTGTCCGGCGTCGGCATTGAGACGAAAGCAGCGGTGACATCAAGGAATAAGGTCCTACCAGCGACGGACGCGTGGAGGTGGAGTCCGGCTTCGCCAGCTCCTATAAAGGAGTCTGCACGGTTTACTGTTCTATTGTCTCAAGGAGACCGCAGTGTCGACGGCGCGCTTTGTCAGGGTGCAATGATGGTTACGGGCGATGCGGCTAGATGAAGAGTGGTTCGAGACCGAGCTTCCCTCGGCGCGAGTCGATGGCGAGCTTCAATCCATGGTCGGAGGAACCCCTGGCCAATGCTTCTTCAACGACTAAAACAACTCAGCCTTAGCGTCAGGTGTCTACTGCGCCTCTTTTCAAAGATTCTATGCAATAGGGTTCCTCCGGATCTTGCTGGTGGCGGGTGTTCCCGATGATGGAGATGGACGGAAGTGGAGTTCACCAACGAGGTCGATGTGCATGGTGCCCAGGGTCCTTCCTTTGATTTCTGTTTTCTATTTTGGCTTCTGTGCTAGTTCGTCAGAGAAATGGTCTCTATATCCTTGTGTCCTTTGTATCGGTATTTGGCTGTGTATTTGTATGTTTCCTTATCCAGTAATACAAATACATTTTATGAAAAAAAATGTGACTCTTGATATGTTGCCATACTTACGACAAAAAAATTATATATATTAAATGCTTGTCTTCTATTGTATTCAAGTTACAAAGGTGCATGAAACGGGCCATGAAACTCGAGCCCAGGAACCTCTCTTGAGCTTTGGACCGGGTGGCATTTGAGGCCCATGTTGTTATTTTGGTTTGGTATAAACAGTCCAAGTCAAAGAAGTTGCTTCTTGCCTCATTCTGTCAGGTGGCGTTTGGATACGGATAAGGATTGAGATAGAGATTAGGATATGACACCAATATTAAATCCTAACCATCCATTCTTTATACCTCATTTAATCACAACCATTCATCTATTTCCCTTTCCCTATCCCAATATCCAAACAACTGATCGGTGATCTGATTGGGGATTTTTTTTAACAAGATCCGATTAAGCTGCAACGGCACGAGTTGTTGCGTTTGCCATCTTGGTATAGGAGCTAGGAGGAGTCTTGCATGACAACTGTGAGGCCCATGCCCTTCATTTCATTTGGTATATTTATACTAGGAAAGAGTACTTCAAGTCAAATAAGTGTTGCTTCTTGCTTTCATCCTGTCGGTGATCTGATTGGGAATTTTTTTTTTTTTTGAGCAAGATCTGATTAAGCTGCAACAACGGCTCGAGTTTTTTGCGTTTGCCATCTCAGTCTAGGTCGGAGTCTTGGATGATAACTGTGTCCAGTCCTTTTTCCTTTCTACGGTTGTGATCGAGCTCAGCCACCAACCGATTAAATCCTCCATGGCTAGCCGTCTGAATGTGCAGTAGTCTGATAGATGTTTATATGGCGAACCGTATATTAATTAAAATTTGCTTGGAGACCACACATTCGATATATGAACATGCTTGCTTTTGCTATTTCCAGCCTCCTCCTCGTTACAAAAGCGGGGATGATAGATTAATGTATGGGTGTTTTGCCTGAAAGTGCTGAAGCCCGGTATCTCTGACGCCAATTTGCATAATTGGTTATTGAGCTGCACCTGCAAGGCGGCAGCGATCTCCGTCCCAGACCTTCCAGCAGGCCCCCGAGGCATGCAGCTCCTGCCACTGCCAGGAGCCCAGGAGCCATGATTGTGAAGAAGTCGCCAAACCACGTCAAGGATTTCGATGTCATCCAAGACGTGACCCGATCGATGCCCAGGTTTGGCAGATACGTGAAAACAATTAATCTGGCAGCACCCTGCTAACTGAAACCACACACAGGTAGTATACGAGATACGTATAAACACAGATTCTGGCAGTAGTGCGTGGCTTTTATATACCTTAACAATTAATTACACGGTGGTCTCTTCTGCATGCTTGCATTTTGATACGTAATATATATACGTACGTTCTCTTCTCCCAGAACTTAACAAGCTTTAGGTGAGCATTATAGTTTGGCAGGCATCAATCAACATTATATTTGTCCCAGGTTGGATTGGAAGGTTGCGTACAAGTACACATGTCTGGCTCTTAACCGCCGCTAGGTAGCTAGCTAGCTACTTGATTCCTTGCTTCTTCGTTTTTGTTCACTCCATTGACCACTGGCTATACAGCAAATCGTCGCCCAGCCATTCCTTGCTTCTTCGTTTTTGTTCACTCCATTGACCACTGGCTATACAGCAAATCGTCGCCCAGCCAACTCAACTCGATCGATCGAATAAAGACGAGCCACGAAGTAGATAGCTAGCACTGTCATGTGCTGGGCGCACGACAGCAACTTTTCCACATGGCTTGGACATACTCCTATATAGGAGTAGTATGTATACAGAACGGCAGAGCCTGATCTCGATTTCATTTCAGGGGAGAGAGACACAGAGTCTGTATGTGTGCTGTGCACCCACCCGGCCGGCCATCTCATCTCTGGTTTGTTTTATGATCGCCATATCATCTCTGGTTTGTAGCACGGAGTGGTCGGACGGACGATCCGAACCTAGCTATGTCCGAGCTTACGGCACCGTTTGGTTTGCGTTGCAGGTTCACTTCGTCCGTCCTCTGTAGCAAGCTAATCTACGGAACGAGGTCATCCAGCCAAAACCGCTGTTGGACCACCTCGTGCTGCTTGGACCCATGCTGAATGAAACTGTTCCTCTAACCAAATGCGTCCTATATTTCTCGGTCAATCGACGCCCTCCATTTCCATTCTCTCTCCATTCACTGCATCGCGCGAAGGTCGCCACGTGTGCGATGGACACGGGCACCGCGGTGCGCGTGCCTTATTGATCGAGACGAGTCTACTGCCTCATTGATCGAGACGCTATCGAGTCTACTATAGATATAGATAGTACTTCCTCCATCCCAAATTATAAGATATTTGACTTTTTTATCCTAAATTTGATCATTCGTCTTATTAAAAAATTTATACAAACATGGCTAACTTTAAGTTATTCTCGAAGAACTAGTATTAATAAAGCAAACCATAACAAAAAAAAAGTGATAATTTGGAATGGAGGGAATAGTTCGCAATTCGTTCGCCATCGATCGGAGTGTTTTATTTCTTGCGTGCGCTTGCTTCGGAGTTGGGACTAGTAATTCGGAACTCGATCTCAATGCCAAGGAAGTTCATCGATCGGAACGAATTAATTTTGCATTGTAAGTAGCGCTCCAATGGAAGAAGAAGACCCGTACGCGCCGATGTACCCGTTTTGCATGCATGCCAAATTAAACCGTACTCTGTCGATAACCCGATCCCGTCGTCGTCCGTTTGATTAATTAATTCAATCAATATTATATACCGCCGGACGAACTGTCTGTCTGTCAGAGATGTTTGGATCATCAGCGAGGAGTCGAGGGATATTTTTTCTTTTTTTTTCACCATACCACCAAAGGTATAACGGTAGCATTAGCGCCCGGACGTCCGGACGGACCCCATGTCCGGACGCTCGCGCTAGCTGCACCTCCCACACTGCTCCGGACACATGCACCTGCCCTGCCTGCTATGCCTACCTGCGTCTGCTGTCCACCCCGCGATGCGCGCCGTTGTGGGATGCAGGAGAGGGAGGGAAGGGAGAGGAGGGGGCGGGCCCCGTATGCTGCACAAGCCTCATGTCACGCCTGCCCGACTGCCCCACGAGGCGCGCAGTTGAGAGATGTAGAGGACGGAGAGGAGAGAGATGATAAGGCGCGCCACACGAGGTATGAGCTAAAGCTCTGCGGCAGACTACCCTCCACCAACCAATAGTGCTATTGAACATGTGCAACATCCTATCCATATTTGAAACATCCAGATTAAATATCTGCAACATACAGATAAAGATTGATGAAACACTTGAAACATACACTTAACATGCTTGTATAGCCATTTGCAACATGTACAACACCAAGATCTACTTTTGAAACATCGATATAAACATTTGTAACATACACCCGAAAAATTTGAAACACTTGAACACAGTTTTGCAACATGCGTATTTTGTCTTTACAACAAACAAATCAATTTTGCAACACACAAATTAAGCACTTGAAGCCTGCAACACTTGAAAACATATGCAACATCCACGTCTACTTTGCAACATCCAAATAAAACACTTGAAACAAAATCCTCAAACTTTTGAAACATGTGAATCAGACGTTCACTGCATGGCCACGACCTACCTAGTAGGGAACTGCAACGGCGTGGAGGACGGACGCGGCGGCGCCTAGCGAGTAGCATACTCCGCACGCGCGCACAAGAGAGAAAGCCAAGGCAGGGAGGCATGCCTCCTTCTGCGCGGCCGACGAGCCCCCTGCGGCCATGCATCCAGGCCGGGCAACGCCTGTGCCCAGATCTGACGAGCGTGGCGTTCGGAACGCCGCCGTGTTGCGACGAGAGAGAGAGAGGGCGTCGTGCTCTTCGGCTCGCCGGCATGCTGCGACGAGAGACAGGAAGGAGGCCGTGCGAGAGAGAGCAGAGGCAAGGAGCGCAGGCCGCGAGACGCGAGAGAGAGCGGAGGCAAAGACTGAGGGCCTCTTTGGAATATATGGTAGGGATAGGGTAAGGATAGGAAAGTGATAGGAATTGAAGTGCATCACTTGTTTAATCCTACGGGAACAGTAAACACATAGAAAGCCCTTTGGCAGCACCTTCTCAGCGGAATTCCCATTGCCCGGTCACCGAACGTCAGCATTCGTGGATTTTTGCGTTGCCCGTTTGAACCAAGCCCACATAGCATCGCTGACGCGTGGGCCCGCCCAGCCTGACCCGATGCCATCGGAAGGAGAAATATCTCTCAGTTCCGCTCCGTCCGCGTACACACTATGCAGCCGCTCCCTGCCTCTCCCGTTCGCGATCATCTCACGCGCTCCTCTCTCTCTTCCCTTTCTCACGCACACGCAGACGCGCTACCTCCGCCGGCCTGCGCAGATTCGGCAGGCGGACGCCACCTCCACAACGCCGCCGCGCTCCCAGCCGGCCTGTGCGCGCCACCTCTGCACCACCCCCATCGGATCCGGCCACCCACCGCCGGATCTCGCCGCCCCGGGGCGAACGGCGACGCCCCACCTGCTCCGCACCTGGCAGGCGGCGCCCCTCCTCCAGCCGTGCCCTGCCTCTCTCAGCGCGATAGGGCGGATCCGAGCGCACGGCGGCGCCGCCCGGCTCTCCGTTTCTACCGGCGGCCCCCAGGCATGGTCAGCGGCGGCGGCCGGATCTTGGTCGCATGGGACTCCACAGCCGGAACTGGGGCACGCGCCTCTTTCTCTTGGCGCGCGCGCTTTCTTCCCGCCAGGAATAATTCCATGATGTCTGACCTCATGCTTGTTTTCCTGAGGAATGGAGGTATAGGATTCGATCCTATGGAATATTTGCTTTGTTTCAGCGGTGAACCAAAGGCCAGGAAAGGAAAGTTTCCCAAGGAAACCCAATCCTACGAATTTCCTTTGGTTCACCCGTGAACCAAAGGGGGCCTGAGTGGGTAACAGCCGAGTAAGAGAGAGAGTAGGCTATGCGGTGGACAACAGCTAGAGAGAGAGAGAGTGCTGCCAAGCGGTGCCGCCTGATATTTCTGAAGACCGCCAAAGAATATGTGGACAATAGCTGGCCAGGTGCCACATCCGGATTGGACCGTCCGTCCGGACGTTTTAAGCCAAGTATTACCGAAGGTATAAATGCTTTCTACTATTACTAGGTTCTAAGTACGACAAAACAACCTGCGAGCCTCCAGCTTAATTTTTATATATTCACACCCAACATCCACGATATATATCAAACTATAAGGCCACACTCAAGATACAACTTTGAGCTATACGTAATGTTGCATACGGAGTATGCGCAAACCAATTTCATGTTTTTTTTTTCAGATGCATTTGACTCTGTCCGTATCCATGCATGCAATTCCGCGGATGTACTATGAATCCGGTCTTTCCAGCAGGAGGCATTTAATTTGCATGCACTTGTAGTGGAGCCACAACGTACGCATTATTCAAGAATGTATAGGAGGAATGAACGAACGAAAACGAGCCGGTAACATGGAGAGATCGTGAGCTTCACAGTACAGATGATCGAGAGGGACCAAGCACCAAACACACTGTGCACTTGTAGCTCGATCTATATACTTCGTGCTACTATTGTTGTGCATACCCGACCATTTGACTCTTGTCTTGCTTGGTGCTCTCAGATAGTAGTATGCCTTCACCTTTATGTCATTTCTCGGTTGCCCGTATATGAGCAAAAAAGGCATGTACTGTTGAATCAACCTCTGTAAATTGGTACACAAGCCGATCGAGAGAACTGTTTCTTATACAATTTGACATCATACCTAATTTAGAAAACATTTATTATTAGCGGCTGACTACACCTACTTCTTCAATCAGGTGCGATCAAACTTTTGAAACTCTTGCTATCAGAAAAAAAAAAATTATATTTGTATATTTTAAATGTGAAAACATAAAACCATGGATGTGAGTGCTTTGAATTTAAAAAAAAATCCATGTAGTAACAGGTAACTGGATCTTATAATTAAAAATGGTTTAATATAAACATATTTTTAAATTAAAGTAATATATATATAATATTAGAGACTTTATCATTGTCTAGTATATTAAAGCCCCATTTAAATCATATCGCTTATCTGGGAGAAACTAGAGGCCATACAACTTAGCTTCACTGGTGAATTAGTTTTTAGCTTCAGTTCCATAAAGCAGCTTCACCAACAAAAGTTATGATTTCATAAACGTGGTAAAACGGCTTTTCAGGATAGATAGCAAAGGGGAGAAGCTTGTATTTTCAACTTCACCCAGAAATATGTGCATGTGATTGGAGCTAAAAAAACAACTTTTAGGAAAAAGTTGTTTTTATCACAAACCTTCGATAGGAAAAGCTGAAAATAACTTTATGAAACTGGGATAGATAAGCTCTACTAAACTCACCCTGGCTAATAGTTAATTGTGTGGTTATGTGATAGGTAAAACATTAGCTGGTTCATGAACTCATGATCCAAACAGGACTTTAGCTGATTTTAGCAGCTAATTAGTAGCTATATGGGGTCGAACAGTCCCTAAATTAAATACCTATGACAGGAAGGAGTATATTCCGACCGCATAAAACTTAATGTTTTATTAGTACTATAAATCAGTGACATGTGGAAAAGCATCTATTCAAGAAATCAATTATTGACCAAGTTTACAATTGATTGGCCTACGTACGTCGGTGGAAGATAATGACGCATAGCAATGCATCCATACATAAACAAAGTATGCATATGCATGTGCTGCTGTGTTACAAATATTTTCTCTGCACATGCTATGGCTTAATTACTATATACTCCTGCTACCAGCTAGCAACATGCAACGAATTGTACACCATTTTCCTGAACCTGGAAGACTTGATTAATCCATGCTCCATCCTATTTGACGTGTCAAATAAAGCAGGACTGGAAGATGCACTGCAGCAGGTGTCAAAATGGCGCACGTCTGCTAGCAGAAGCTGAAACTTACACTAGCTAGCGCCCATGGAAATCCTTCGCCCCCTCATTCCTCCAGTGTCTCTCCTGTAAGTCCCGTCACGTTCATCCGGCAGCGACCGCGCCGCCCTGTCCCGGCCTGTGCGACGACTCGATCGTCTCTCTCGCCAGGCAAGTCCTTATAACCCCGGCCCGACGCAAGAGTGAGACACATGCCGGCCACAACGACCAAGCTATAGCTCAGCTCGTTCCACACCGACCGACCGACGGAGCGCGGCATGGCGGCCACCTCCGCCAAACTGCCCGTCCCGAAGCGTGTCGGCGGCATGGATCACGACGACGTCGCGGCAGGCGGCAAGAAGCAGGCGGGCAGGTGGGGGTTCGTGCAGTTCTTCTTCGTGCTCGCCGTCGTCCTCTGCGTGGTCCTCTACGCGCCGCGCGTCCTCGTGCTCAGCCCGTACGGCTACAGCGTCAACGTCGGGCTCTTCGCGGGAGGCGACGGCGGACACCGCCGCGAGGTGGTCCTTGACAACCAGGTGCACTCCCCGTGCTCGTCCATGCGCAACCACACCATCTGCTGCGACCGCTCGAGCGTGTACACCGACGTGTGCTTCATGGCCGGCGACGTGCGCACCGACGCAGCGTCGCTGTCACTCCTGCTGTTCCCGCCGCCGCATCATCAGGGCTCCTCGGAGGAGGAGAGGGTGCGGCCCTACCCTCGGAAGTGGGAGCGCTTCATCATGGACATGGTCCCCGAGGTGCGGCTCCGTGTGGTGGCGCCGCAGCAGCGGCCGGAGGAGGAAGAAGACGATGAGCACCGGTGCGACGTCCGGCACGACGCGCCGCTGCTCGTCATGTCCGCGGGGGGCTACACCGGCAACCTGTTCCACGCGTTCAGCGACGGGATCCTGCCGTCGTGGGTGACGACACAGCACCTCCGGCGCCGCGTCGTGCTGGGGGTGGTGTCGTACAACCCCTGGTGGGCCGGCATGTTCAGCGAGATCATCTCCGGCCTCTCCGACCACCACGTGGTGGACCTCCTCCACGACAACCGGACGCACTGCTTCCCGGGCGCCATCGTGGGGACCCGCTACCACGGCATGCTCGTCGTGGACCCTGCCAGGCTCCGAGACAAGAAGACCATCGTCGACTTCCACCAGATGCTCGCCGACGCGTACGAGAAGCCGCCGCCACGGGAGACGACGACGACGACAGTACAGCACCAGGAGCCGCGGGCTGCCGAGCAGCGGCCAAGGCTGGGGATCGTGTCGCGCCGGGGGACGCGGGTGATCGAGAACCAGGCGGCGGTGGTGCGGCTGGCGTCGTCGCTGGGTTTCGACGTGGACATCCTGGAGACGGCGGCCGCGCTGCCGCTCTCGTCGTGGTACACGTCGCTGCGCGCCTGCGACGCGCTGGTGGGCGTGCACGGCGCGGACCTGACCAAGTTCCTGTTCCTGCGGCCGGGGCGCGCGTCCTTCACCCAGATCGCGCCGCTGGGGCTATCCCCGATCGCACGGGAGGACTTCGGTGACCCCGCCGAGCGGATGGGGCTGGCGTACGAGCAGTACGAGGTGCGCTCCGGCGAGAGCTCGCTGGCGCGCGTGTATGCGCCGGACGACGCCGTGCTGGCTGACCCCGAGGCGGCGAAGCGGGACAACGGCTGGGACTTCGTGGCCCGCGTCTACCTCGGCGGCCAGAACGTGACCCTGGAGCTCGCCAGGTTCCGCCGGACGCTGGAGAGGATGCACGCGCACGCGCTGCGGCAGCGCGAGAGGCTGTGATGGCCGGCGAGGCGGCGACAGGTACGGCTGTCTGTGCCGTTCCGGACCGGTAGGGCGAGTGACGGCAGCCATTGGCAGCTTGTTGGAACGGCGACGACGTGCGTGACAAGTGGTGACCATGCACCGTGCATTTTGGATGGATGATGGAACAAAAGAGGCGTAGTACGTGTGTTATTGTATCCTTGTCGTGTGCAGTGTGCAGTGCGTGACGGGGTCCGGAATGCTACCTTCGAATGCCGACGACCAGGCCACTAACGTGACGGTAGCATACCTCGAATACTGTGGCCGGCGCCCGCATACGTATGGTGTGATGCACCGTTGTTGACAAATGGAGTATCTGCTACTGCATGGTAATAAATATATAACATACATACAGTTTATTGCTAGTAACATATTATGTGCAGGAGTATATATTTTAGTAAGTTTCAGAGCATTTGTCACATGGCATGCTGTATGCATGCATACTCATTTTTTTTTCAGATTGTTATATTTAAGAAATCTTTTACCCCCCTCTGTCCTAAAATAAATGCACATCTTGCTTCTGAGGAGTCTAACTTCTTAAATTTTGACCAAGTATCATTAGATTAAGCACATACTAATATTATGATCTATACTAAGTATCATTAGATTAAGCATAGAATATATTTTCATAATATATTTATTTACAGTTACAAACCTTTTCTATAATTTTTTGTCAAATTTAAATAGATTTGACTTTTCGTGAAGCAAGATGTGCAATTATTTCGAACAGAGGGAGTATATGAACTACTTATACATGCGAGTGTGATTCCCAAACCTACATTCATCTCAAAAGTTTTGAACTTGCTTTTGGTGACCCAATTAAAAATATACTTCTATGGTCCAAAAAGAATGTACTTCCTCTATCCTAAATTATAAGACATTTGATTTTTTTTTTTTTTTTACCTCGAGTTTGACCGCTCGTCTTATTCAAATAAATTTATGCAAATATAGTTAAATTTAAGTCATTCTTGAAGAACTTTAATTGATAAAGTAAGCTACGACAAAAAAAAAAGTGATATTTTATAAAAATTTTGAATAAAATAACTGATCAAACTTAATGTCTAAAAGGTCAAACGTCTTATAAATTGAGATGAAGTAATTCCGAGATGAGGACGGCGAGAGTACCATGCTAGTCAGCGTGCATGCATGCCGTACTGCCGAGACTTGGCAACGGCATCTACCGACCCTTGATTTCACCGGGGCAACAGGCCAAGGCAGATTGCATTTGCAGGTGGAATGTTCCCTGGTAGCACTCGATGGATTGAATGAATGCTCGATGTACGACGCATGGCAAACGAATGGTGCAGTGGATCGGAGGAGGTAGCAGTAGCAGTAGCACACGACGACACAACAGTGACATGTACTACAAGAAAGGACGACGAAGGGGCGGAGAGGTCGGTTCCAGCTGAGCTGCCGGCACCTGTTGCACGAGCGGGACACTGCAACAAGAAAGAACTGCAGAGATGCGTAGCCGCCGCCGGCCCGGCAGGCTAGCTGGCTTGCATGCATGGCTGGCTATCCTTTAAAAAGGCCCAAGTTGTTGTCAAGATAAAAAAGAGGGCCCAAGTATGGAAGCGCATGGACGGACCACTAATGCATGTCGTACCACTAAACGCATGTCGCATTACTATTCCGTGCAGAAAAACTCTCCCCTCCGTAGTTCACTTTAAGAAACAACCCGTCTATACACGTGGGTGTAATTCCTTATCCTAGGTACACTGATTTCGTAAGTTTTGGAGTTGCTTTGATTTTTTAGATAACGATATTCGCTTTGTTGAATCGACTGAATACATATTCCCACCATCACAAAAAAAAAGATTGAAGTCTTAAAATATTAAGTTTGACCAAAGATATATACTAAAAACTACTACTCGGTACGTGAGATTAAGTTCGACTGAATACTTATGATGTGTAACAAATATTATTAAAATAATTATGTAATATATTTTTAAAAAATCTATTTAAAGATTTAAATTTTGATACTACTTTCTATAAGCATAGTCAGACTTATGATTATTTTACTCCTCGGTACGTGAGATTTCTTTTTTTTTTTTTTTTTTGTGACGGAGAAAGCATATTAGTTATAGGCTTCTAGCACATACTTGGATACTTGTAATACTACCTTCGTCTCCAAATAAATGAACTTCTAGAATCAACCTAAGTCAAAAACTATCTTCAATTTAACCAACTCTATACGGCGAAAAATAGCAACATTTAGTACATCAAATAAGTAGGTTATAAAAGTATATAATAGATTTATTATTCTAAGACGAATGAAAAAATAGATAAGCAGTCGGCAAAAAATAAATTAACCTATGTGCCTAAACTAGAAGCTGGAATGAGCAAGAACTAAGACTGTTTTTTTTTTTCGGAGAGTAAAGCGTCAAACTGTGTAGTAGTACTTCCAGATCGTTCTTGCCAACGAAGCATGCGGACGCCGTACCCGTACTGCTGTAACTTCTACGGATCTACCGTAGGTTCCTGGATCTCAACGGTGCGGAGCAGCTAGGCGGCAGATTGCATTGCTGTTGCGGAAGAATGTTCCCTGCTAGTAGTACTTGAATGATCGCTCAATCAATCACGCATGACGAACAGTGCGTGTGCGTCATGCGTACAGCAGCCGGCGTACGGAAGTGCAAGTACTACGAGGTCAGTGGGCATCTGCTGCGTCTGCGTGGCGTCGGGCGAGCACGGACGTGTACTGGAGGCGCTGTGGCTGGCCTGCGGCCTGCGGGCGCGGCACCTATTGCACGAGCGGGACACCGCAACAACAACTTCCGGCAGTTGTAGCCGTCGGCCAGCCCAGCTGGGTAGCGGGCGAGCATGCCTGCCCGGCCCTTCAATTTCATCTCGCTGAAAGGAAATGATTGTGGTTCCGGGCTTGGGGCCCAGTACGGAAGCGCTTGGCCCAGCTGATGCAGACACTACGACGGCTGGGTAAATAAGTTCCCAGATCAGCTAATTTAGTTTATGATGTTTCTAAAAAAAAGAAGTTAATTTAGCTTATTTTCTCCCCCCGAAATTAGCAACGATAATTTATGTAAAAATATCGTATATACTAGTTCCTTTTTGTAAGTTTTGGGTGTATCTGACTCCGTGGTAATACAGGAACATAAGATTTACCGTGGAGTGCATACCCTTGCCTTTGAATTGAAGCGGCTTTTCGGCGAGGATGTTGTCTTCAGTTTTCTTTTGGTTCCGTAGCTCCCATACCCTATCTGTTGTAAATTGTAAGTCGTATTAGTTTTATCCTGTCTAAATATACACTGTGCTTCATAAAAAAATCAAACTCCTCTAAATTGATTATTATGGTTTATAAAAAACACACAAACATCTATCAAACTGTATTACCGTGCCGTGAGTGCAGCGGAAGACGCGAAAAGCTACTGAGCGCGATGCGGATGGAACGCCAGGCGACAATATGGGCTGGAAATGTTAAAAGGCCGGGCCTTCAGTTCACGGTGATGGGCTCATGCTTCGGCTGGGCCAACCGGTACATATAATCGCAGCCATGCGACAGTTTTGTGGGCTCGAGGCCTATATAGGAAAACCAGGCGGCATTAACACTAAGACTCACAGGCTTTCTCTAACTTCATGGATGCATCGAAATGGAATTATATTAAAGCTAAATAGCAAATATTTGGCCTAAGTTTCCCCAAAAAACATCATCATCTAGTAAAGAAGTACATGAGACAACGCGTCTAACTTTGCAGTCTTTTGCAGTTGCCACGTACCTTTGTCCACTAAGAATTTCTTCTAGAACATATTCTAAAAGATTTGGCACGTATTTTCTCATATATATAAATATGCACATATATGACCTAACGAATTTCCAGATTAAAAAATATAATAGTCTTTTTTTAAGATATGGCCAAATTTTATTCTAAATGGCAATTTTTCGACAGGTAGACATGACATGATCACAGCTAGCCGACGTCATATGCATCACACATGACGTCCATGGTTGTTATGGACCGGGGCAACTAGCCATGATGAACACATGGTAAGGGCTCCACTCCAGGGAAAACAAGATCAAACAAAAGGCTGGGGCTAATACGCGCTGGTATCCAATACAACCAGAGGCAAGTATATTGATTAATTAATGATTCGTATTTTTGTATATCATTCATAGCACATAGCAAGCACACCGCAACAACAACTTCCGGAATCATTCACAGCACATAGCACGAAGTAGAAGGCCATGCATGTGAACGGGCATCAGGTGTGGAATCATATGGATGGAAGTTTCTTACCGTGGTCAAAGTATCCGCACGGCTTTAGTTAGCGGCGACTATCAGTGACCGGGTGCCAACGTAAACGCCACGTCTTGTCGCACAAAACGCGATCAGCGGGAGAGGAGAGGATGGATGGATGGATTCTGTCAGCAGCAACGATGTGATGACTCGTAGCGTAATCTTGGCAACGCACCTAGTAGTTAAAGTAACCTGCCCAATACGTCCGACTCGGTCAGTTAAATAATACGTGAACGTCACAGAATTAATACCATGTTATATTTTTTTTCCTTGTAGAATTGTAGGGAACGCACAATACTCTGATTAAGCATTGGTTTGGTTTAATAGAACCAGGCTACTCCTAGCTGAAAAGTCTGGAAGCTAGAACCAGAATAGTAATAGTAGTAGTAGTAGTAGAATATCCCTCGCCTCGAAATCCGCAACTTCGGATTTTGTGAAGTCAAACTTTTTAAACTTTGACCAAATTCCTAGGAAAAAATACTAAGATGTATGGTACCAAATTAGTACCATTAGATTTATTATATAATGTATTTTCATAAGATGTTCACTTTATGTTATAGATATTAATGTTTTTTTCTATAAAGTTGGTCAAAGTAAAAAAAAATTTGACCCAAGACGGATTCTAGGAGTTGCAGTATTCAAGGACGGAGGGAGTACAGTAACACACACAGCTGGTCACATCAGGGTGAGCCACGAAGGTCAAGCGGGTACGTAAAAAGGAAAAATTCGAAGCACAGTGCAGCACGGTGTCAACTGTCAACGCTGACCTCGACAGGCACTTTACTGTTCATTCCTCGTGTCTCCCTCAGTTGCAGCACGCAGAGAAGGACAGGAAGTAGAACAATGTAGTGGCGGCTTCCTTGTCACGATTAGGCGGCCCAACTGCTACTGAGGAGAGAAACCTCAGCGATCAGGATCATCTCAGCGTGGAGCCGTGGAGGATGGATAGCAGCCGTGTGAAGTGACACTTGGATGCCTCCACACCCCCCCTGCTCTTAAATTTCCCAACCACCTGCCGTCACAAAATTCACCCAAGTTCAAAGTTCAAAAGCAAATATATCAGTATCCCTCCCCGAAAACCCATTTGTTGCTTTCGAACAAACGCATCCCGAAAAATCAAATTCCCGAGAATCATTTCGCATTTGCCAAAAGGAAGAGAAAGGAGGAAAAAGAGGTTTGAAACCACGAAGGTGTGCGCTTCCAAAGGTGAGGTGCGGTGGAAGCATTCAACACAAAAAGCCAACCAGCCCACCACCATAGCAGTAGAAGATAAACAACAGAGCTTCAAGAACACGATCTCGCGCGCGCGGGAATTACGTCCGGTTCACTCCAAGTCCAAGGTGTCCGATCCCGATCGCCGATCTCGCCGCCTTCCTTCTCCTCCCGCGGCGTGCCTCGTGCGCGCAAGCAAATCCACCACTCTACCTGCCGCCGCGCTCCGCCACCTAACCAACCAACAAAACCGCCTTCAACTCCAAGCTCCCCCCGGCAGACACCTCCAAAACCGCTGCACGCGCTGCGCTTGTCTCCACGCACGCAACTCGAATCCCGATCCTCCCGCGCCACCGACAGCGATGGAAGTGAAGCCGCACACGGCACGGGTCCTTGTGGGCCGCCTGCGCGGCGCCGTCGCCGCGCTCGACGGGGCAGCGGCCGCCGCCGCCGTCTCCGACATCCGCCTCGCCTCCAAGGAGGACCCCGAGATCCGCGCGCCGCTGGCGGACGCGGCCGCGGTGCCCCTCCTCGCCGCGCAGCTCGCCTCGCCCGCGGCAGGCTCCGCGGCCGTCGACGCGGCGGCCGCGCTCCTCAACATCTCCATCTCGGCGCGGGACCAGGTGGCGTCGGCGCCGGGCGTGCTGGACGCGCTGACCACGGCGCTGCGGTCCGGCGACGCCGCGCACCACGCGGCGGCCGTCGTCCACAGCCTCCTCTGCGGCGGGGGAGGCCCAGCGCGAGGCCGTGGGCGCGCGGCGGCCGCTCCTGGCGGCGCTGGTGGGCTCCTCCGCGCGCCGCCCAGCACGCGCGCCACCAAGGACGCGCTCAAGGCGCTGTTCGGCGTGGCGCTGTACCCGCCCAACCGCGCCACGCTGGTCTCCCTCGGCGCCGTGCAGGCGCTCTTCGCGCTGGTGATGACGGACGGGCGGAACGGCATCGTGGAGGACGCCACCGCCGTGGTCGCGCAGGTGGCCGGGTGCGCCGAGAGCCTCGAGGCGTTCCGGTGGGTGTCCGGGGTGCGCATCCTCCTCGACCTCGTCGAGCCGGGCGGCGCCGCCACGCCCAGGGCGCGGGGAGAACGCCGCCGCCGCGCTGCTCAACCTCGTCGTGGCCGGCGGCGAGGCGGCCGCGGCAGAGGTCGTCGCCGTCGGCGGCGCCGAGGAGATCGTAAGGGGAGCTGGCAGAGGACAGCGCCGCCAGCCCCCGGGGAAGGCCAAGGCCGAGGCGCTGCTGCGCGCGCTCGAGAGCGCCGGTCCCGCCGCCAGGAGGCGCGAGCACCGGCTCTCCGATTTCCTCGACGGCATCGTGCAGTCCGATCCGTACATCTCGTCGCCGGCGTCGGCGTCCACGCACGGCTAGTCAAAGCAGAAAGCTGATTCCGTTTTGAATTTGACGACCGATCATTTCCTCTTCCTCCTCCTTTCTTTCTTGTAAAAAAAAAAAAAAAAAATACTAGCAGCGTAGTATGTAGTGTAGTTTGGCTAAAAAATACTAGAACTAATGCATTTGTTGATTGATGTGAATACTGGCTGCGCTGCGTGTCAAATTTGCGGTGCGTGTCGTCAAGTTTGAGTAAAATTCATGTACACTCTGCCTGACTGCCGACATTCAAAACTTCAGATGAGGCCACCGATTCATGAGATTCTTGATCTCACCATGGCCATTAGCATTTCCGTTATCTGCCTCTCCCTCTGTTTCGGTCTCTTCATGCAAATCACAAGCTCGGCCCTTCTTAAAAAATGAAAAAGATAACGGAATGTGTGGTCGCATTCAGATTGCAAGCTACTCTATTTAGGTGTTTTATTTCAGCTTTATTTAGGTTGAGTAGCACCAAAATTTGCAGGTGTTTTATTTTTATCGATTTGGAAACCAGATCACTATACGAGGAAGGATCCTAGGATTGATCTCGTCAACTTCTTGAGATCTTTTCTCAGCATAGTCAGTTCCCACCCAAGCAGTGTACCTGACCTGTCACCTCTGTGGCTGCGAAAATTGTCACCTGCACCTGCGGTGGCAGAGGCATCTGGGCCATGTGGCACGGCGTCGGCTGGTCGGCAGACGCTATGCTGGACTGGGCCAGAAAGGCCAAGGATCACAGGGATCTTTCCCAAATACGGCCCGTTTTTATCTCACCTCATCATGGGCCAAAGCCTAACACTCGGTGTTAACCAGACGGAATCGTGAACACACGATTGGGTTGGGTTGGGCCTCGTCTCATGATAATTTCACGTGGGTCAGTCAGTTCAGAATTGAAAGCCGGAGCGCTGTGCAAGTTGAAGTTTGAAGAATATATAGAGCGACACCAAACATATAAATAGCATGCCACGAAAAAAGTGCATAATTATATTATTATTATGCAGAATGTACTACTATACGAATTGTAGAGATGGCTATTAGCTAGTGTGCCCTACCTAGTTGCACCGTGCTGAGCAAATATGTACTGTACACACTACTAGTATTAATCCAGGACGTACTACCACTTGTTGGAGGTTCACTGCATGCATAGATCCAGGCGGTCGCACGCACTGCTGGGTGAAGTGAAGGGGTGATGAAATGACGAGATCCGGATGCCAAAACACCTTAATTAGCTTAGCTTACTTGATCAACACAAACACGGCGTCCATCTCGGCGAAAGGCTGCCTGCATGCAGCCCTGCACTGCAGACAAATGCAACCGATTCATCTGTCATATGCATCTCCAACCCGACTACATGCATATATACGCATCAATGCATCATCATGCTGCGCAATTTACCCCAGCAACTTCTCTATCCTCAGAAAGGAGCCGCATGCGTTTCAGTATGCATGCATGCGGCCACAACTTGGCGTAGTTGATGCCACAAACAAAGCATCTTGCTGACCTACTAATAGCACCTTTGCTATATAGTATTGCTCGAAAATTCAAATGCATGTATGCTTGCAGTGCAGTTGCTAGGATTATTTAGAGTAAACTGGGTTACCACTTGATTGCAGAAGTAGCAAGCTAGCTTTGACAAAGAAACATCGTACCAAGTTGCACGATCGAGGAAGTTTGCAGGGCTCATCAGCTAGCTAGGTGCACTGAACATATATCATTCCATGTACTGAATGAAGCACACCTATCTATCTATAGCAGACGCAGGCAGGCGGATGATCGATGTGATGGCCATGCTTGGAATGGGCACATGCATGGGAATGCCGCCGGCCCGGACTTGTTGGGCCTTGCGTGCGTGCATCTATGCATGATGGAGAAACAAATAAAAGAAACACAGTTCGAACACACTTTAATTACCAGTTTACCACGACCACGAGACCTGGCAATAAGTTTTATCCCATTTCTTTTCCAGTGAATATAAATAAATCCCTTCTTTCTCCTAGCTAGTACGTACTCTTGAATTCTATTCTATGTACGAATTAATTCTCTTACAAATTAATAAAGCAATCTCTCGGTTCGGTTATATTACACCCAAATTCAATATATTTAATTTCTCAGTGTGTGTTATATGTATAAGCATAAGCTCATCACTGAACTGACTTGCTGCACTGCATTGGCAGTTTGGCACCCACGCCGTTGCGATGCATGTCCATAATTTGACGCCATGAACGACTAACATAGTATATAAGATGGTGAATGACACACCGGCCTCTTCCTCCTCCTCCTGGCCTGGCCACCCTCGCTCTAATCTAATCTAATCTCCCAGGGCATGCACAACAGCACAGTACACACCACGCCGCCGCTCTTGGCTCTTGCTTGCAGCTTCTTCTAGCAGCTAGCTAGCCACTGGCGCCCAACAATGGAAGGAAGCCACAAGACGATGCTGCTGCTGCTCGCGACGGCGGCCGTGGCAGTGGTGCTTCTGCTGCTCCCGCTGCTGCTCCCTTCGTCCCTGCCACCACCGCCGTCGCTGCTGCTGGTCGTCCCAGTTGTGCTGCTGCTCTTGCTGCTTTCCCTCGCTTTCCTCCCCACCCGCGACGACGACGACGACGACAATGATGCTATGATTGCTATGTGCGAATCACTTCGATCCGATCCATGCAGCCTTGCAGGGATGGATAGCCACATATGACGATGCGTGTTAACTCGATCGATCGGCTGCGACAGCAGCAGCAGGCATCGAGGATTCATCTCGTCATCGATCTGCGCCGTCGCCTCTGCTACGCCGCCGGGCAAGCCAGCAACAGCTTTAATAATTTTGTTTGTTTGGCTACACTGAGCGACGCGGATCGGAGGAGGTTGATCGATGCAATGCAGCTATAGATCATAGTGTACGTCCTGGCTGTAATATTTCGTATCATATATATCTTGGTTTCTTCTCTTCCATGAGTAGTATGGATTAAACTCCGCAGGATTTATAGGTAAGTTAAATGTATGTATGAAGAGAGTTCAAATCAAGAGATGGAAAGTTGAAGAGCGCGCGCGCGGCTGATGATCATTTTAGTGAGCTGTGAGCAATAAATACTAGATTGAACAAGTCGTGTTATGGTGGTATGTGTAATTTTCTGCGCATTATATTTTTAACCATAAACACAGTCATCTTTTTTAGTGACCCTAATTAAGCTGTAACACTATAGTACACTACTACATACTCTGGTTCAAAGTGACAAATGATTTTTATGACCGGTATTGACGGCGAAAACTGTCCTCATGTATAAATGAAAAAACTACCCACATGACCACACATATCCACACTCTATCTGACCTCGATGATGCTGCCACACCCATATCTCTCAAAAGTCGTTTTGAGGTTAAATCAATTATTTTAAACTTAAAAAAAAGATCTTTTGGACTGTGTTTGAAAATATGAAAATAATATAAGTAGATCCATCTCTAGACATAGTTTCATAAAAGTGTATATTGACTATGCTTTATAAACATTTTATAGAAAAAAAATAGTAGTCAAAATTGTTTTTGGAGATCATGTCGATATCCAAAACTTCTTTCCAGGGATGTGAAGACAGCATCTAACAATTAAATATCATGATAGAAAATCATTCGAATTTTACATGAAGATTCATTATCTCCTATATTTATGTACACTCATCGAACCTAGGGATGCATGTGGACCCAAAGTTATGCAAGGAAAGATAATAGGCCAAGAAACAAATAGGGATGCATATGCTAGTTGAGTACTCAAAGCATTGCAGACAGCTTTGTTGCTTCTTGGCTGCACCGCACCCATGACCTTGATCAGTGAAAGTACAATCCAGAGAGACACCAGAGTGGCCACTTGCGCATATTGCTAGCTATATCTATTTGGCCAAAAAATGGTAGTGCAATGCGATGCAATGAACCTGAGCATCTTTTCTGCCCGCTGGTCCGTCCATAGCCGATGGATGGAGTTTATGGTCTTCCGTCCAGCCCACTGGATAACTTGCAACTTACTGGAACCGTTCTCACTTCAAATCTCTACTCTAACTATTGGGTCTCGCCGTTCACACTCTCATGTTGCCGGGGCTGATAAGTTGAAAACGACTAGTTATTGTGAGAGAAAATATTATTGGAATAGCTAATAAACTAGCTCATAAGCTGTGTCTCAAATTCTCTGTGTAAGCTGATTTTAATAAAAATAAAGCTTCTCTAAGATTCTCTATGATAAATATTTTTTTACAAGCTGATTTTTTTTGAGAAATTTTTACAAGCTGATAAACATTATATATGGCAGCTAGTGTTAAAGCTGGGCCGCTAGATGGGCTGAGAGGGCTGTACAGAATTGGGCAAGATGGACGGACGCGACGAGATGCATGAATGGGCCAGAGGGCTCTCCTCCACAGCCCATGCATGCTAGCTAGATTGCTCATCAGATCCATGTGGAACCAGCTAATAGCCCAAGCAAAGCAAGGGAGGCTAAACCCTAGTTTAGTAGCCAAAGAAAGACCATACAGTACGTTTTTTTAATACAACATACAGTACGTATTGCAGCTAGATACGACAGGAGTAGTTTAGCTGCATGCAACAGGTACATTGCACCCGGCCCAGGGGTTAAACCTTAAACTAATACTGCTTGCCATGCATGGTACCAGAGGAGACACATTTCCCAGCATTTCTCTGTTGCTTTATGCTGCGCATGGATCGGATCGATGCCTTTAACCAACTTGCTGGCACACTTGCACCTCTCTTGCTCCTTCTATCCATCTTTAGTGCGTGATCAGCTGGCACTACTCGAGACTAGCTAGCTGCTAATGACATGCATGCATCAGGTGACATGAATCTGGATACAAATCCAAACCAAAGCACAAGCAGGCTATAAGTTATTAACCTCCACGCATGCACGCATGAAAGCGGCCTACTACACTTTGGCCGAAGTATCTAGCTTACAAGTTTACATCTGCAGGGTAATACAATAATGCTGACTTGCGGAGTGTGTGGCAACTGGATGCATTATAGATGTGGAAATAAAACAGTAAACAGTTCATTTTAAATTATAATTTTAAGTTGTTTCTTATAAGGTTTCATAGTTTTTATTAGTAGGTATGTCTAAATATATAGTAAAAAGTTAGATATATGTAGAAAATTAAACACTTACAGTTTGAAATGGAGAGAGTGTATGTTTATATATGTAGGCAATTGATCAATGATAAGCAGCAAACATAGGCCGGTGAACTTTGGTCCTATATATACATTATATATGTGCTTATTCATTCGGTTACGATGGGCGCAGCCGCTGCATGGGCTAATAATTTTCCGAGACGTAAAAGTTTGTAGTAGATAAATTTAGAGCTCACACAGCTTGCTAATTGCTTATCTTTGCTCTCTTTTTTTATCTGTTTATAAAATTATGTTCTAACATGGTAGTTTTTAATGTCTTATCATGGCTTTAGTTGTCAATGGTCTATATGATATTCGATCCACGTTTATCCTTTTTTTTTCTTTATAACGGCAGGATAGCCACAGTTTAGATTCAGTCATGCAGATTCAATGTATTGTTACTTGACAAATGTGTATGTAACCTAGAACCAAAATTTGAGGACCACTTTAAATTATTTATAATGGCATATGTGGGAAATGGTATAAATTAGCTGGTGACTATTAAATCTACCGAAGATGCCCGGATGTTTCTGTTTTTTATATAGTTTCTAGGATCTATCCCACTTTTCTAGCTCGTTTTGTGAGGTTTAACATAAAATGAGTCTCTATATAGTTAGTAATATTAATATACTAGTAGCTACCTTAGGTTAATAATCCATATCATATCTGTGGCTGAACGAACCATTTGTGAGTTACTACTGATGAATAGTCACATATCTCTGCAATACAAATTCAGAGGTTTATTAGTCCACCACTAACCATCAAGCTATGAGTAAACTTGTCGTGTGATCTACCTACTACACGACAATGCAATTTAGAAGTTTTAATAGCGCTTTCTCTTCGTTCAAAATTTGAACTTTGAACATGGTCTCCCTGAGATCAAATTTGAACTTTGAACATGGTCTCCCTGAGATCGAGTTCTGTTTTGTTTGCTTGCTCCCGTTATATGCTTGCGTGACTCTTGCCTGCAATGCAAAAGATTCTGCTCATGCAAAGCTAAGATGGCTACTGCCAACAACACCGTGCAAATTTAACTGAGCATACATGCGTTCTAGCCATTACCTGGGAGATAATCCATGAGTCCATCGGATCTTCAGATGCGTACTAATTTTCATATATATGACTGGGTACGGCTAATAATTCCAGTTAAAATGCTATCCAATCAACTCGTCATTATGTCATCACATACATCTTCCCAAATTAATATAGCATGGTGGGGTGGCCTGCTAGCTGTATATAGCTAGTATGTGCCAGTCTTCGCAAGAAATCTTGGCTTTTTTCCACATGATACTGGACTGGACTATAGCAGTATATATTGGTAGCTCCCTGCGCTGAGAGTGTCCGGCGGCCGGTGACACACAACCACTCTCATCAGCCTGAGATGGACACGGCGGCGGTGCTGCTGCTGCTTGCGCTGGTCGTCATCCTCCTTTGGTACCCTCTCGTTCTGCCAGCGCTGCCGCCTTCTCCGCCGGCGCTCTTCGTCTGGATCCCGATGCTCATGTTGCTTCTCCTCTTCGCCCTTCCTTTCTTCCCAGCTGCTCGTCATGGGTAACCCATAGGCGAAGCCCGCAAGCAGGTTAATCCTACAAAGCTCTCGTGATGAAACTTAATTATCTAGCTAGGGCCGGGCATGCACATTGATCTCTTGTCTTTTCGGTCATAAGACGGCCGCTCCACCATCACATAAGTTACATATGCAATTGTATCATCGATCTATATGTAGTTCATGACTTCTCCCCCATGCATTGTTGTAGGTCTTTGCATTGATCCCAATAAAGTGAACCCTTTGCCTGGTGGAGGGGTGCATGGCAGCGCGCAAGCATTAAGGGGAAAATAATGTGTAATGGGATCCAATCATCCAGAAGCATCTCAGCTATATTGACAAAATTTGTTTCTTATCATTTACGCAAATACTTTAGCAGCTACTGCCTTGAACGCAGCTACTGTCTTGAATAAAGATGTTTCACATATTAATTTATTCTAGTCAAATAACAGAGCTTCGGGTACATTTTTCTTTATTAGGGGGGAGTTTAAAGAAAAACAAATATGGATTATGTATGTATGACCTGTTTGACATTGTTCTGCGCTCCATGTTTTTAGCTCCACTTCGCGTTTTTCAGCCAAATAGGTGCACCTTCACTCTAGAAAAAAGATAGAGTTGTGAGAACATCGAAACGGTGCTCTCACTACAAGAAATGGTGCTCTAAGTTTTTTTAGAGCTGCTCCAGGGTGAACTAGTTTTTTAGCAGAATTGATGGAGCAATCCCAAACAAACTCGTAAGCCATAATCAAGCTACGTACGACATATCCCGCAGATATCCAATTTTCTATGATGGCAATGTTTGCTAAGAAAACTCTGTTTATTATATATGTCCATCAATCTGTGCTTGCCTACAATAATCCTAGGAGTATTAGAAATTACTTTCACACATTTTGTAATATCTACCCTTGTTTGTAACAAATGATCAATTATGTACTTTGCATGTTTCTTTCATCCATATGTGTAAATTTTCCCCCTCCGCATCACATGTGTATTCAATATGTGTTTACTTGACAGCTTAGCTTAAATCATGGTGGCTATCTCTCGTTGCAACCATGTTTTATGATGTAATGAATCTGGATTTTAAGTTTCAATTTTTTTATCTTCTCAGTTGTTGTGAACTTTTTATCTACATATTGAGTTGGAACTTTTATGTTTGCTGAACCTTTTATTAAAAACTCAAATTTTTATTAACAGTAAGGATTTAAGGACATGTAGATAGTCATATAGAGAGAGAACTATATATTTTAAGGAAAAACTCTTCTTTTTATTTTATTAAAACTCTTATCTAATGGGTATTGATATAATTTAAATGGAGTCATTAAGGAGGCATTTTTCATGATTGCAAACATAGAAATATATAGTGATAGGAGTGACGACTATTTACAAACAGATATATACAAGCATAATTCATGGATATTTAAACCTTTTAATGATACTTTGGTAGATTTAACATAGATTTCAAAGGCTGTTTTCGTTTTTTAACAGTGGTGGAGGGCCGAGGGTAATTTAGATGCAAATTATGGTTGTAATTTAGATTATCTATCATGATTACGGGATGTGTATAACTTAATTATTAGATGCAAATTTAGTGGGTTATTTTAGATTATGGTTCATAATGGTAGTTGTGTAACTTATTAAATGCTTATATGTATGTTGTTTTTCATATATAATGACATAGACATATAGTTTTTTAGGAAATGAAGTAGATCTAGTGGGTATTATTTTGAATGGTGATTAGTCAACCCAATGGATGCTCAAGTCTTTTCTTGTTTTGTGAGTTTTCAGGTTCTACATATCTTTTTTTAAATACATCTCATGTGAACAAATTAATGTGGTAAGTTACTAATCATATTTTTTATTCAAAAAAGTTACTAAACATATATTTATGAATAAGCATACTTGTATATTTGTCCCCCAAAAAGAACCATCTCTCCTTATTTATGAATAATAAAAGGAAATGTCTGATGTCCTTGTTTCAAGTGACCGGAAACCTCACAACCAATCGTTAGCTATAGTATATATAATAGTTCAGGTGTTTAAGAGTTTTCTATGAGATTAGGCATTGCCAATGCGAGTAATAAACTGAATAATGTGCACACATGCACGAGCACATATAGGACATCAGAAGCTACACATATCTTATGCAAGATTATATTCAATCATGGAAATTCGCAGGGTCAAGGACATGATTATAGGGTGTGGGTAACGAGTGTAAGGTGCTTGAGATTTCCGTATCTCTAATCCTGCTTTTGTCCAACAGCAACAAATATAATTCAAGCGGAGACCAGGGGTCCAGTGCAAGTCTTGCGCTTCACCCACTCTTGACTCGTGCTTGCGTGTACAAATCGTACGTATCTTGAAGTGGTTGATCTCAAGGATCGTTTGGGATCATCCTGGCTACACCTTGAAAGGTGCATGGCACGGCTCTGCCCTGCACTGGAGATGTACGAGATGTGAAGCGCGTGCGCGCACACACAAGATATACTCCCTCCGTTCCAGAATATCTATCGCTTCGCTTCCCGAGAAACAAATGACAGTAATTTTTATAAATATTAAATATCATAGATTAGTATTATAATTAGTATCATCAGAAAGATCTTTGGATCTAGTTTTTTAATAAAATTATTTGGAGATATAAATATTACACGTATTTTCTACAAATCAAGTCAAAAGTCAGAAGACGCATCCCACGACGACACTTATTTTGAAATAGAGGGAGTATATGAAGACGATGATGTATGCAGATAATGCAGTGTCAAAGTAAGTACAACTATGCGGTTGCGGCATCGAAATCAAGCTTGATTTGGGAGGCCTATCGTACCGCATATATCGGCGTATATATAAGTTGTGTTTCCTCTTTTAAATTTGGAGATAACGTGACCTAAACCAAAAAAAAAACTATGTTCTCGACTAAGTGGAAGCTAAACAAGTGCTACGCCGTCCCACCAAGAGTGCCATTCGTACTCCCTCCATCCTAAAATAAATACACATATACTTCTCAAAAAATCAAACTCTTTTAAATTTAACTAATTATATAGAAAATAATATAAATATTTCTATCTCTAAACAAGTTTTTTTTATAAAAGTATATTCTACAATATACTCCTATATAATAATGCTTATTGCACATCATGGATATTGATATTTTTAGATATATATATATATATATATATATATATATATATATATATATATATATATATATATATATATATATTTGTTCAAACTTAAGAAAAAAACTTCCCGATAAGCAAGATATATACTTATTTTGGGATGGAGAAATTAGTAATAAATATCATTGCTATTTATAGTGTATAATAAAAATCATTAGATTAATAGTTCAAAAAATATTTTTATAATAATAATCTTAATTAGATTTTTATACATTGCTATGGGCACCTGCACAAAACTCTAGACTATATTTTTTAGAGAGGGAGAGAGAGAGAGCGTGCATCCGATCGAATCTGACCCTCAAAATCTGCATTTTAAATTAGTTTGGCCTGTTTCACCGTAGCTTTCTTTTTTTTAGGAAAAGATAGAAAATTAATTCACTTTAGAAGTGTTTACATCAACAAATACAGGATCCAACTCCAGCGCGTAGCTCTCTCAGGCCCTCGATTCCTATTTGGAAGGCTTGATAGCGAGCACGGCAGGCAGCGCGGAGAGGAGGCGGTGTGGGCCGGTTGCCTGCTGCGGTGCTGCCCCCGCCACCCCCACCCGAAGGCACCGACTGATCGTGATAGCCGACAGGATCCTCCTCGTCAATCGTCACGCGCGGGCCGCCAAACTTTTTTTTTTTTTTTTTTTTTTTTTTTTTGCCACAAGCGTTCTACCTCGTCGTACGGCCCTCCTACCGCTACGTGAGCTTTGTAGGGTTGTCAACCCCTGCAGGCTGCAGCAGATCCATAATATGAGTCCAGAAACCATGCTAATCACATGTGATGTGATACGGATTGTTTTCAAGGCTGTGAGAACACAACCTGGATTAGCAGTAGTACGTGCCGTGCCCCTGCCTGGAAAATTCCCGGCATAGAACAAGTGCCGCTACAAACGGATGGTTTGCCGGAGCTAATCCCTCTGGCGATTCAGTTGACAGGGGAGAGGGGCCTGCCGGCGCACCACACCCCATGTGTGGTGCCGGAGAATCGTGGCTGCACGTCCCTCCTGCGGCGTCGTGCAGGGTTGGACGTGTCCGTCCGTCGGCATCTGCTCTGCTCTGCCTCCTCAGAGGGTCAGACTCAACGGGAGGGGCGCCAGGAGGAAATAGACAGCACCCATTGCTGCGGTCTCTACTCCACCCATGTCATTTCATTTTCGAGACACTGAATCATACATAATCATAAGTACTTTTCTATATACGAATCTAATGACATTAATTTCTATTAAAAGTCATGCATTTTGAAAAATAAATTATTGGTCAGAGAGACATACTAATAAATCCAGAAAGAGGGAATACCAAGAACTTACCGCAAATCTCTGAGTTTGTAGGCATGCTCAGTAAGGCTTGTTTTTGGCTCCGACTTTTTCAAAAACATTCTACCAAATATTTTGTAGGAGGATAAAAAAACAGAAAAACCGGAACCGTTTTAGAGGAGTGGCTCCTGTCAAACCCCCCTTAGCCTACCGCTCCTATACAAACGGAAACTAGTTTTGATGGACATGATGTTAATAATACTCAGGTAGTACTAACACATCATATAGAAGGAATTATACAGTTCTAACACAGCTGGCCAAGCCCTGCCCTGCCCCCATGGGCCATGGCAACATCTCAACCCTTGCTCCCCCACCGCAGCCTCGGGGGACCAAGGGATTCCTCGACGTCCCAGAAATGGTCCCACAACCAGTCAGGCAGTCTTTGTAAAATGGAACTGAAAGAAGAAAAGAATCAAAACATTCCAGTCACACGGACACACTCCAAAACACCCCATCTGGCCTGCTGCTTCAGGCTGGCCATATATAGCTTACCAGCTTCCCAGTTCCTCCATTGGGTACAACATTTTCTCACACACAGTACAACTACTCCCTCACAAACAAACATGGAAGCCTAGAAAAAGACTGCAGCCGGGCAGCCATTGGAGGAGGCACAAGTTCCATCACAGCGCAGGCCGGTGGCGGCAACGATGAGCAAGGGAGTACTGATGATGTTGCTGGTGGCAACAGCTATCCTCCTGTGGCTGCCATTGGTGCTGCCACCGCTTTCGCCACCACCGCTGTTCCTTCTGTTCGTCCCTGTGGTGATGATGCTCCTGCTCTTCTTCCTGGTACTCTTCCCGTCTCAACACTGTGCATACTCTTCTCCAACCTTCGCTCAGTAACAACAATGTCTGACGGCCAGGTACTTATTCCTCCTCTCAATCTTTATTTCCAATATATCCATATGCTATTTCCTCGCCTTTATTGGTGGGGTATATATATACGTATGACATGTATCATACAACATATAACAGTCAGGTGGCTCTCAGGAGAACTTCTGCTCTACCTTTTGAACCGAGATGCCGCACCATCTTGGAGTGAAGGGTGATAAACCAATCAAGAAATGAATGTTAACTAGTCATTCTTGTTGTGGAAAGAATTTCCATAATGTTGTGCCTGTGGTAGGCTGTATAGTAGTAAGCCGGCGGTGAGTACGGCTGCACCCGCAACAAAGCCTGGTGGCAGAGATGATGCCACACCGATATACGGCAATGGTAGGGTGAAAGCGTAGATGGACAGTGGAACTGCACGAGAAAGCATAATTCCTGATCAGTTCATATGTTATGCTACAGCTTACTCGAGTGTCTTCTCTGCACGTGGTAGCAGCAACAAGCATAACTATAGAAGGACTGTTAATTTTCTGCTCTAGGCCAGCTTGTGAACTGTCCAAGGCTCAAAAATTGTTAATTTTCTGCTCTAGGCCAGCTTGTGAACTGTCCAAGGCTCAAAAAATTTATCTTTGCTCCTACATATAACTCAACGACTGCTCTGTACGTGGTAGCAGCAAAAGCATAATTATAAAAGGAATGTTGATTCTGCTCTAGGGCAGCTTTTGAACTGTCTATTAGAGATAGTTGTAGACTGTCCAAGGATTGAAACCTTTTCATTTTGTTCCAGTGGTATGACAGATATTCCTTCTTCAAAACGTTCAGATGTGCACTTTACCATAAAATTCAGACATTGTGAAGTTAAAATGAAACTGAAACACAAAAATTGAAAAGTTTGATGTGCTAGCCGCTGGTGTGAGTAAATGGGATGGTGCAGTGAAGACAGTATGAAAACCTGAGAATGTAGAAGCCAAGGAAGATATGACTGCAGAGGAGATCTTTATTAGGTGTAGCAATGATATATTGTATCCCATGTTAACCAACACAAATAGTAGTGGTAATAGCGGTGCCCCTTCACAACCTGCACAGTTCAGAAGTTTAACAATAAGTAACATGCTTGTTCAGCATGCTTATAAGATTCCTTTTTATAAAAAAAATACCAATTATATGCTAATTTGGAAACTCAAAATGAATCAGAATTGCGAAGGATAACATGGTAGTAAAGAAACATCTTACTGAACATTGCTACTGTGAATACATTCTTTAAGACATATAAACATCTTACTGAACATTGTAACTACAACTATGAATTCTCACCTACTTAAAAAGTTCAACTCAAACAAGCAGGTGGGACTAGTTATTATTTTATTAAGCACTGACAGAATGGTGAAAACTTCAGAAAGTGAACATAAATGGTAAAAAAGCATTAGTGATTAATTCAATTTTAGGATATTCTACATTTACATTACAAAGACAAAGATTTTTAAAAAGGACTAGGAAAAATAGCAATACCAGAAATTGATCCCATATTTAAGAAGCAGGATGCACCATCTTTAATGTATGTTGGTAACACATGGAATGGAACTCCCCATAACTTTGACAGGAAAGGTAGCAAGAGACACATAAAAAGAGCCTGAAATGGTAATTTGCTAATTATTATGGATGGATATATTACTGCATCCAAAGTATATTAGACAATAGGATCATATTCTTACTTGATAAGCAGAGCCATATGAATTGACAACAAAAAGATCAACTGAGCCACACTAGAAACAAAAGAAGAGTATTGAATTAAGAGAAGGGTCCGACAGAGATGAATGGCTATGTAGAGACAGATCATGGTAAATAATGGAAGGAAGTAATTACCTTCAATTTCTTAGAAGCATCTATAAATATTATTTCCTGCAACAATAAACTTTAGTTGGATCAGGTGAAACTGGCAGCTAAAGAGCTGTGGTTAGGTAATTGATTTATTAAAACAGACTTGCTACCTTCAATACTGTATCAGCAGCTTGGAAAAAGAACGATATTATCATTAGCAGCGGCCATAAGATTCCAGCACTTCTAAATGAAGTACTAGTACCAGATCCACTGCCAAAGTAAGATTCATGTTAAATCGTATTCACATCAAGGCAAGAGATATCTCAATCAAAACGAAGACTTCTGGTTTGACATTTGACAATATAACTTGGCACAGCTTGCTCATGCTGCTGCTAGGTTTCTAAAATAATACTTCGCTGAAACACTGTATGCCATAACACAATTCCTTAACACCAAATGCTATAGTTTCTAAATCTAATGCAAAGAACAACAAAGAAGTGTTGCATACTATATCAATGATGATACTTTGCTGAAACATAGTATCAAATCCTTCATGCGCAGGAGATATGGGTGAAAGATTCTTTTTATAGCATGTGTGATTTCCATAATTTGCATATAGAAGTTTTATTTTTCCAAGAGAAATGTAGCAATTAATGAAGTATTTTGTACTGTAAAACATGCCAAAAGATGGGGGCACATGAACACCCACTGTATGGTTTGTGAGATACTGACGATTTCTGGAGCATAAAAGCAATACTGTAAACATTCCCAGCTAATGATACAAATCTATTTACTCAAGTTTTTATCTTCTGGATTTAACAGAAGGTTTGTTCAAGCGCCCTTTAAGATGGCATCATCGGAGAGAACACAACTTCTTGGAATATAGCAGTGAAAATACACCCAGCAGCTTCACTGGATGCTTAAGAACCACATGAGCTCATCAGGAGATTACTTACCTCGCTACAGTTATTATGACACCAATAGCCACCAGAAAGCATCCTGCTATCTGATTAATTCTATAGCGCCTCTTCAAGAAAATAGCAGATAGAAGAAGCTGCCAGACAAGATAGGTCTGCAAAAAAGTAATAAAGAAATTAAGGCATGTGATTAGATCTGATTAAACAAAGATTGTAATATAACACTGATAGTGCTCATAACCTGTGACAGTATTGGTATTGAAGCCCCAGAAAGAACAGCTACTCCAACAAAAACAAAACAAATCAAACTGTGAGGACAAGCTTCATATAGTTCATGTCAAGTACACTTACTTTCATAAACAAACTACCTAACCAAACTCAAAAACATCAGTACAGAAGCACAGGTGAAGGTGTGGAATTGTGAACCTAAAGTTGACTTTGACAATTTTCCTAGCTATTTATGCACGTGACTGGCATAGTTAATTGTGACAAACGGGTAGACAGATGTTGCTTCAGTCATTACTTGGCCACAAAAAAAGGTGAATCCGGCTTAAGAAAGTTACCTCCAGCTGCCATCCCTGCTGCTGCTCCAAAAGCCTCTAAGAGTCCTACAGCTAGAAAAGGTTTCTGTGGTAGAGACAGCATCTCATCGGTGACAATGCCCGCTTGATATCGAAGATACAGGATCGAGAAATAGACGACCACGTATCTGCCATCATTAGAAGATTCAGAGCATGTTATGAGAAACCAAGAAATAGTTCAAACAGAGTTTCACATAAAAGATCATTTCAATTGTAAAATGCATGATGTCGAACTATAACAGGATCCGAAAGCAAGTCAACAATTGCTCTGATGTCTTTTTCTTTGATATCATAGTGCCTTGGTTCCTATAGAATCTAGTTGCAGGGTAACAGCCTCAAAACCATTAAGGAAGAACTGGTATTTATTCAACAAAGACCAATAGGACAGCGAAGCAGTTTAGCTATGCAGACAATATTACTATGCATGTTAAATTAGGTAAGGGATTAGTCAAGAAATAGTGTTATTGCAGCACGATTGATATTGTATACTTTTTTTATAACTGTTGATGTTGTGTATTGTGGCTAATAAAAAACAATGCCATGTTAATGCAGACTATGTATATTATACCAGTCATATGTGAAAACTGTAATGTGAGATATGTCAAATGGCATTGCAGAAGTGAGGTGTGTTACTGTTACACTTGACAAACAAAAGCATATTATACCCAGATTTCTGGGTGTCATGAATTGTAGCAGAAGGAATTACCCATTTATATTTACTATGAGCTGCGCTACCTTACTGATGCATGCTGGTGCTCACTGGCTCACTAGTCACTGATCCATAACAACAAGAGCACGGCAATAGTTTCTGATGCTATTTATGTACCATATTTATATTCTTTATTTATACACCATTTGACATGATAAAGAGGCCAGCTCATGAGCTCTAGTATCTGGCACAAGGGGAAAAACACGGCAGCTTGCAGTCGCAGGACGGCATCCAGATATAGCAAGGCCAAAAAAATCTCGCCGGTTAGAGTATTTTATTCCACGAGACACGTGGGACCCCAACCAGAAATGATTCACCATCCACGACAGCGCACGGCTTGACGGAGACGACGAATCTCTACTGTTCAAGCTTCGAGGTCCAAGCGACAGTGCTCGATCCGATCGAGCACAGCAGCAGCAGCAGCAGCGCGTGAAACCATCTACTACGACGACGACGATGACCGATCAATGCGGGCGCAGCAAACGAAGCGAGGTCAGAGAGAGGAGAAGGCGCACGGACGCACCCGAACGTGGCGAACTGCGCCAGGAAGAAGGGGTACTGGCGGAGCGGCACGAGCGCGAGCTTGTAGAGGACGCGGTTCCCCGTGCCCATGGCGACGACCGCGGCGGCGGCGATGGCCACCTCCATCCCAGCGCTCCGCCCGACGCCCGCTGCGCTGCTGCTCCCCGCGACCTGCCCCGCCGCGGCGCGCCTCGCCGCGTCCCCTCTGGCCCTTCCCAGGCTCGTCCAGGCGCGCGCCGACGCCCACGGGTCAGCCGCGATCCACCGCGCGTGCGGCCGCGCCGCCGCCAGCACCAGCTCCTCCTTCCTCCGCAGCGGCAGTGCCGGGCCCAGGGTCGCTCTGTCGGCAGCACGAGGCGCTGGGGCGCGGAGCAGCAGCGGGCGGTGCCGCGCCGCGGAGGGGCGGCACGTGATGGGGACGGCGCCATCATCAGCGGGATCGCGGGGTGGGTGGGAGGAGCCGGGACGGGACGGCCTGCCTCTTGCCTGCGCGGCGGAGTGGCGCAATCGCTGCTGGTTTTTTATATAGCCGTGGGCTGGCGGCGGAACTGTGGAAGGAAGTGGAATGGCGAGGGAGGGAGGAGGAAGATTCCCGGCGAGTCGTGCTGTTCTGCTTCGCCTCTGCTGCTTGTGCTTGCGTCGCGTCCCGTCCCGTTCTAGTGCTCGTTTACTTTTGGTTTCGGCGGTGGGTGGAGCCGTGGAGGGGCGCGGCGTGGCCACGCGAGAGAGCTTATTGGAGGGGAAAAATTTCTCTCTTCTGTTTCGATTTTTGGCAGTTTCGATATTTGCGCACAGGTCCTTGGATATTTTTTATTTCCACACGTGGCCGCGTGAGAGACAGTGATTACTCAGTGAAGGTTGTTTCTGTTTTCTCCTGCCGAGAGGAGTAATAAGAAGTCAACGGACAAAACGATGTAATTGCACATAACACTCACATAGTTCTAAAACGTGTGTTTGGTGTCTGCCTAGACATCCGCACTCTTTGTTTGTCTTATCAAACAGATTTATTAGAGGTTTGAATAGTACTTTTCTCTCGTAGCAAATTAATTTGTTTATCTTATGAACCGGCTTATATGATTAGACGAATAGCTCGGTCGTTGATTATAAGTTGTGCGATGGATAGAACTAATCTTGGATTCTCTTTGCATCCATTAACTAGAGATGCATAATTTAGGACTCATTATAGAGACGTCACACAGACTCATTTGATTTACTGACAGAGGTTGGGGCTTCACCATACGGATACAGTGCAAAACCATGCATCTCTATAAGGGTGCTCTAGCGGCAAGTGACGTCGCCGACTAATGTCTGTCGGCTAATGTCCGACATGGAGGAGAGATACAGATACAAAACAACTCGCTAGTGAGTTCTTTGTCGCATGTCACGCATAACTCCAAAAATTCTAACAGTCTACTCCCTCCGTCCCATGAAGTATGTTGTTCGGGAAGCGTGTTTGTGAGGGGGACACGGTTTTCCAACGACAAAGTCCATGGGACAGAATGAGTACATATGCAATTTCATGTCCACTCACGTCTGTGCATGACATGACTTTTTTTTTTCTCTCCGAGGTCAACTTAGCGGGCAAAATTGCTGGCTCTGTTGGTGACGCCCTAACAGGCAAGAAAGCAACTCTAAACTTGGCACAAATTAAGTATCGAATAAAGAGAATGAGCTATCTACCTGCCTCGTAGGAACCAGCCATCTTCACTTGAGTTGGGCCGGCCGGGCGTGAGGTCGCGTGAAACCTATGAACCGTATCCGGTGCAGCGTTGACCTTTTGCAGTCTAGTCGAAATTTGGCACTGCCAATCCGCAGTTGATGGTACTAGTAGGATCGAAAAAGCAATTTTAGAACAGGGACACCGGGCCTTTGCGTAATTATTATCGGCTCACGCCTCTGTCCTTCCAGTTCCTGGTCACTGATCCATTCATAGCCCTCCAGTAGCGGGCTAGCGGCCTCTTGAAATGATGAATTCACTCAGCCCATCATCACACGATGAAAACAAATTATCCATGGAGAAGTGAGAGTGAAGTGGTACCAAGCCAAGAGTACGTGTACGTCTGTCTGGGGCGACCAAGGTGCAGAGATTTGCCCTGTCTTTTTTTGGTGCAGCAGCAGCAGCCCTGAAAATCCAGGGGGTGGGGAGGGGAAGGGATGCCGGACGGGAGGCGCAGCACTAGTACCAGGAGGCCCGCTCATCTTTTGGTCGACAGCGAGAGGGCACGAGGCGGCGGGGGGGGGGGGTGTGGGGGGGCTGTGGGGTGCGTGGGGTTGCGGCACACGCACACGCACGCGCACGCTCGCGGGCTATCTCTATCTGGTGGGCTCTTCCGTTCCGTGTCCTTGTTCCGCCGGGCCTGGGCCCACGACAGCAGCCAATCACGCTCGTATGCTACTAGTAGTAGTAGTAGCAGTCGCCGTCACCTCTTACGTCTGCCTCGTCGTCGGCGTCGGCGACATGTGGCTAGTACAGTGGAGTGGCCTGGTCGCGGTCGGTCCCCAACTGGCCAACGGCCGGGACGGGACAGGCCGGGCCGGGCCGGCGAGTGGAGGCCGGCCGCAGGGCGGGAGCGGACGCGGGTCATGGTCATGGTCGGCTGCAGCTAGCAGAGGGTCGCCGCGACGTGTTTGTCTAGGGAAGGGAGGCGTGCCCGTTTCTGGAGCGCGTCGAAACCGCACGGCTCTATCCTATCCGCTAGTATATTCCACGGCCACTCTTGTTTCCTCTATCTTCCTTCCTTCTTTCCTAATTTATTTTTTCTATCGAGGGGAAAAAAGACAGCGATGGCTGGTTGATTCATGGCGATTACTTTTATATATTTACATAAATAAAAAGGAATTGCGGGTGGTTGATTCTTTGTTTGTTTCAGCTACACAGTCGTACCCATTCCACAGCGCATATCTCATACCTTTCCAATTCCTGATCCCTCTACATGTGCATATCTCATACATATCTTTCAAATTATTGATTGATGTCCACAACCATGCCATGCTCTTCTGTGTCGTCTGACGAGTATTTCCCTCATCCATCTATGTATGCACTCGGTGCTGCCAACCAACTAACCGATCGATGATGCACACAGGGAAAGAGAGATCGACAACCAAGAGAACCCAGCCAGCCGGTCTTTCACAGCCTCTTGGACTTGATGAGGTAGGCGACGGAGCCGGAGGTGGCGAGGGGCACGACGACGTCGTCCGACAGCCAGCCCAGCCCCGGCAGGATCCTCTTGGCGAGCAGCGCCAAAGCCGGGGCGCCGAACAGCAGCATCCCCAGCTCCACGCTCGCCCTCCCCACCCTGAAGCTGCCGGCGGTCACCACCTCCCTGCTCATCGCCTCGAACTCCTCCTTCGTCACCTTCCCCTCCGACCGGTGGTGCTTCTGTGCCCATTGTTATTACAGATCGATTCAGCAAGGCCAGTCACAGCAGATTGGGAAAAAGGAAAATTAAGAAAAGGCGAACATATATGCATGGATTCATTCATCTCACTTTATACGCATCCTCAAGGGTTTTCTTCTCTGCTATCCTGTACTGCAGCTGCCCACGTTCCTCGCAGAACATTCTGCAACAAAATGTTCAGGGGCCAATGCGTGAGATCAACGAACGATGCAGGTGAAGTTGCAGAACAAGTGCACCTGTGTTTCTTCCATGCACGCAGGCACGCAGCACGCTTACTCGATGAGCTCGAAAATGGCGTGGTAGAATTCGTCGAAGGATTGCACGCGGGCAACGACGTCGTCGTAGTGATCTTCCATGAACGCAATGAGCTTCTCCGCGTCGCTAGAAGGGTTTGCGCGGTTACTTGAGACTTCAGCTGGCTCGGCAGGCTCACCCTTTTCAGCGACCTTCTTTTGGGACATCTCACTCGCATCTCCAACTATCAAATCAACGAAAAAACATCTCTATCATTATTCATAAGATATATTATTGATATAGTCTACCACAGTTGTCGATCGGAATGCGGAGGTCACACATATAACGCAGAAACTCTCTTTTCCACGCCAGCTTACAAGACAATGGATCAAAAACATTCTGGTAAATTTTCAAACAGGGGGGAAAAACTAGCAGTATTTCATTAAGCTGCACACATGAGTTGTTGCGATGCTAGTACTACAAGCAATACTGCAAAGGATGAACATGTCCAAATAAAATGCATGGTAGTTCATCGATCGGCGTACCTTTCTTCGCCCCAACGATTTCTTGTTCCATCCCTGATGAAACGCGCGCGCGGGAAGCTGCCTGCCGGTCTACTACTTGTGTGATGATCAATTCATAGGACATAAGGTTACGTCTATATACACGTCTGGGGTCACATGCATGCCAGCCTTGTTCCTTGAGTAGGACATGGACAATGGCATTGCCTGCACAGTAAGCAAGAGCAGAATCCCACAAGGCAAAGCCAAAAAGGCTATATCTGCTAACCTCTGTGAGAACCTACATATGTGATAACTCCACTGCAAGCATTTCCACAAAGAATGCACGCAAGGTCCTGAAAAAGACATAGAATTTTGATGACCAAAATGGCTATTCAGCTATCCGTACTCATCATCTTCTATTTTCATCCTCTATACATCCTAGTCATCAAGATTCTCTCCTCTATACATGTTTCTTCCACACCCATTATCCCCTATTAGTATAATGCCCGTGCTAACGCAACGGTTTTTTTATCTTTGGGATGCACATAAAAATAACCAATATTTATATTTTCATAGTTTAACTTGTATACAATTGTTTTCGAGCATGAATACAATCTAGAGACACTTGATATTTCCATTTATTGTCTGTTGAGGCTGGGTAATATCTGTATCAAGAAGTTTACCATATGAGAGCTAACAGTACAGATTGCCTATAAAAACTAAATAGATACAGGAAAAAGAAATAGGCCACCTGCAGGTTCGGCATCGATGGATGTAGTTTGCATGGCTCTCTTCTCCCTTGCATAGTCTCTTGTTTTCTCTAAAATTAATATATCAGTCTTACTACAAATTAGCCCAACATATAAACAATTTTGTAACCATTTTTCCCCTCAAACAGCAACAGTCATTTCTTTAAGAAAAGAAGTTTACAACTATAACATCAAGGTCTCAACCTGTTCTAAGGGGGTGTTTGTTTGTCACCCCAAATTATGTAATCCAGCTTATAATCTATAATCTGAAACAAACATGTACATATTATGGCTAGATAAACTGAAACAAACATGTACATATTATAGCTAGATTATTACAATTTATAGGGCACAGATTAATGAGCCCTGCAGCCAGCCCGCCACCTTGCCGCCGCAATGACCTGCCGAGCACCGAGCCAGGGTTCCTTGGGACCTGAGCATGAAAGGAAAGGCAGCTCAGGCTAGATAAGTTTAAGGTTGCATTGTGGCAATATTGTCTTTTTCCTACATTCTTTTTAAAAAGCTTAAAATCTGGTTATAGGTAACAGACGTCCAAACAAAGGGCAACCGACCCATTCATTTGAAAATAGCGATGGCAAAATCACAAATCTGAGGGCATACACACCATTGTCCCATTATATAATCTTGGATGGAAACAAACAAGGCCTAATAATTGCATCTCTTCATCTTTAGAACTGTCAAGACTGAAGCTACATGAGATTTAAAATTCAGAATAGGAGACCCACAATAGAGCAATGGGCTTCTTTTCCAAATCAACACAAGGGTGGGAAACCAATGTTTAATATAACATACCTGAATTTTATAGCTTATGTCATATATTAGAAAAATGAAATGGAAAGAAACGGTTCAACTTCAGAGAAATATATAGAATAAATCATTCTTTGAGCACTGTACATATATTTAATATACCAAATAATTCCTATGCATCACATAGATACACATAATACTGAAACAAGTAGATCAGAACTCAAGAGAATGAAAGTGGTATAATTAAAAAAGGGGAACTTGTATTCTCCTCTCAAATAACAAAAACTTCAAAATACCGCCAACTAAATAACACTGGAGTATGAAATGAAAAAACTTCAAAATACAGACCTGCACCAGGTTCCCATGCTGCGCACCGCCTATGCCACCATGCTAGGCTCCCACGTTGCCCGCCGAGCTTACTGCGCCACCACATCACGCCCGTCAAGGCGGCCCATGCCGCCACGGTATGGCACTGGTACCACCGGCACTGGATCCCCACGCTGCGCCGTTTGCGCCACCATGCCAGGCTCCATGCTGCCCGCCACCGGCCGGGGAACAACAATGCTCGTAACAATGTGGCAAACAAGTCCGTAAGAAATAAGAATAACATAGTAAGAAAAATGACATGATAAAATATGCACCAAGGGTACAACTGCTGCATGTTGAATAAGGATTAAAATTTACTATCGACCAATTTTATTTGATGAACTGATAGTATCTTTTAGTTCTCAAAGTTATAACAAATTAAGACTAAACAATCGACAACATTGAATATTTTGAGAATAAGAATAACAAGATAATACTAACACATTTTTATTTATTTCGGGTGCAGCCAATTGTGCACCCAATAAAAAACATGAGGAAGACATTTCATGATTCAGTGTCAACGAGTTTCCTTTTGAAAGCATGCATCTGGTCTAAACCACACAAGGGCAAACAAATAAAACATAGAGGAAACCCCGAGGAAACGGGAGAAGTCCCCATCGCGGCAACTTGTAAACACCACTTTAACCAAAATGGATCAGGACGAACCTAATAATTTTAAGCGGAATCTCTAGTACAAATGGCTTGAAGTATCAACTTTGAAGAATGTTCAGGTAAGCAAGAAACACTACAGGAGCTCATATGCTCACAGCAGATCATGAGAAAATCTTGCTTGGTGAATGCCGACTCAGAATTCTCCTTCAAAGCTTCTAATGTTTCTTCTTGAAGAAAAAGCAACATGAGTAAAAAAAAAATTCAATTATAGTAGATGAAAATAGAGATATTCTCTTTCCAGTAAAAGATAGTTTAGACCTTCAAGAGATTTATGTTCTGATTGATAAGCAACAATGATGGAAGCACTGCAGTAAATTTGAAATAAGATGATTAAATAAATATAGAAAGATGCAAAAGGGGATTGACCATAATACAAGTGAGCAGTCTTGTGCTAAACTAATTTACTAAATAGAGACGCTACATGGCTAAAGTTGAATTCAATTTGCAATTTTGAAGAGGCAGCAGCCTACTCCACGTGGTTCGTGTCAGTCATTCAGTGTCAGCGCACTACCAACTGGTTTGGTCAATTCACACCTTCAAATCAAATTGCTACTCTATTCTATTACTACCTTGCCGAACCTAATTCCATAACAACATGCCAGTTTCTAAATTCACTGGATCATGGAAAACAATACATGATTCGGCTAATCCCTAATCAAATTATATATTAAATTTTGGGTTGAAAACAATCCTGGTTAGAAACCATTTCACCAAGTCTACGGATCAGACATACAAAGTGCGGATCTGAGCAGCCAGCATCACATACAGCCAGATTTGTATAGAACTAACGATTTGAAATGCCATTTCTTCCACTGATTCAGACCCACTAAATCCAGCAAATCAGCGACGAAATTCCCATACCGATTACAGATATACGTCAATAGCGTGAGAACGGAAGAGGAATTGGATGGAACAGTACCTGAATGCCATGCTCAGTAGAGCTCCCAGCACGCGTTTCCGACCTTGATACTGGCCTGGCACAGATGCATAGATGGATCCATACTCTCATGAAAGGAATGCTGGAATGTAAAATGAGCATCAATCGTCACCTGTTCACATGTCAAGGCTAGACGCACATGAGAATAATCGATGGCCTGGCGCAATCGGATCGCACTGACCAGGCAGATCCTGGTTTCCCGAGTGATCATGGAGGCCGCTATTTCACTGCCCACAAGCAGTCACGCCGCCACTATAATCTAGCAGGTATCGTGCCACTGAAGGCTCTCTCAAAGCTACAGGAAGGAGATAAATTTGGGATTTAAGATACAAAATCCCATTTCAATAAACAAATGACATGATTTTGACGCATGAGATTGGGTATGAAAGGGGGAAACCTTCATAACCTATTAGAAATATTTCGGGTGTCAGAGTGGGATCGGAGATCTTCGTGTACCTGGTGATCCATCGGGTCATGAACATTCAATCGATGCCTCCACCATTGTTTGCACATGGATCTGACCGGCAGCCGCCGGTGGGGAAGAAGCCGCCGCCGCTGGTGGGGAAGGGACCGCACAGCCGTCACCACCATGGATCTTGGAAGGATGCGGTGCCGTTGGTGCTGGGGACACCGGCATCGGTGGTGCCGCCGCCGCCGCCGCCGATGCAGGTCCAACGATGTCCCAGGCAGGAGCGCCGTCGTTGTAGCCGAGAGGGTGCAGGAGGCACCGCGGTTGCAGCCAACCACGAGGAGCCCGCCGCCCGCCGCCCGCCGCCCGCCGCTGCGACGCGCCGCCGTGGGGGATGCTGTGCGCGCAGGATGCGCCGCCGCCGTGTGGTGCCATGCCGTCGGCGTTGATTAAGAGATTGTTTCTTTTGCGTACGTGAGGATGAGGATCGGCGGGGGAAGAGCGTCTCGCGTGGAGGGAGCGCCGCGGGGAAGCCCAGGCGCTGGCTTCAGCGCGCTGAAGCTTTGATCCCTGACCGTTAGATATCGTGATTAAGGGCCTTAGATTTTGATAGTGTTGGATTTCTATGTACATTTTGTGGGGTGTGCAATGGTTGAAGCTCTCAGCGGGGAACCTTTTTTTGGGTGGACGGAGTATAATTTAAGTATTCCATTCTAGTAGAGATCTCATACTCTATACCAACTACCAACAGCGGTTCCACTTGTTATCCTCTATAAATTTTATCCAAATATATCCATGTGAGGTCTTGTTTTGAAGGATTTATTGTAACGGATTTAATGATGTAATCGAAATTTAATTTGCTTTTTTGGTTCGTGAGTTATAACATTTTTTAGCAAATGAAATGGTGGGGCCTGCGCCATGTTCTCTCCTCTCTCTCTCTCACCCGCTGCAACTTACCGGATGGTCCTGGAAGCCAGCGAATTTCCGCCGCAACTTACCGGACGGTCCTGGAAGCCAGCGAATTTGGCGGATGGCGGAATGGCGTGTGCGTTCCGAATGCTATCCCAGACCCGCTGCAGGAGACCATCCTCTATATTAGCTGACATGGACACTTACTGGATGGGGGTGGAGGACCCGGTGCGGACAGTCTTATAGAGGACATGAGCCCCCTGGTCTCCTCCTGTTTGATCATATCATTTTTCTAGTACAAACCACTCCTATCAAGTCACATCATTTTTCATAGCCTGAACCAACACGATGTTTGATCAGATCTAGTTGTGTGTATATGTGTAGTTTAGGTCTAAACGGTAAATTAAACAAAATATCTTTTAAATGGCCAAAATAGTTTGAATGGTGTGTTTAAACGTGATTTAAATGTGTTTGTGCCCTGCTACAGTAAAACTTTTTAAACAGATTTATCTTCAAATTTGAACCAATTAGAGATAGTGTGATTGAAATTCACTGGTACTTGGAAAGAGATATGTTTTTGCGTTAAATGGTTCAATAACATGTGCTGTGATTCTGAATTCCAGTAACGCCGAGAGTACCTCATGTTGTAACACTCATCCTAAACACACTGATAGAAAAAAAAAAAAAGGCATGACTCCTAGACAAGTCCACGGGAACCGGAAACAGTAGGTAATATAATTGTAGGAGAATTTAGTGCAGTTGCAGCAACGTGACGTGATGATGAGCATGATAAAAATTGGCTCCCAAACGTACGCCGCCGACGCCGCCCCCGGGGTCCGTCGTGTCTCACTGCATGGTGCAGCAGCCGCTGGGCCCGTCGTCGTGGTAGCTCGCCGGCACGTCGTTCGCCATCATCATCATTCCGTACTGGCGCGCGTCGTAGTCGTAGGGGAACGCGTTGCCGCCGGGCACGTACTGGAGCTGGAGAGGGTGCGCCGGCCAGCCACCGCCGTACCCGCCGCCGTATCCGCCGTACGCGTACGGGTACCCCAGCGGCGGCGCCGGACCCATGTGCACCATCTGCCCGGCCGGCGGCTCCTCCGGCGCGCCGCCGTCGCTGAGGACGGCCACGGGCTTCCTCGTCCTGGACTGGATCCGCCTCCTGAGCAGCGACGCGTCCAGGGGCGCGCCGGCGATCACCACCAGCCCCGTGTCCACTGACACCCGCACGTCCTCCACCCCTGCATATATGCATGTCAGAGCGAAACGTGAGCCGGCCGGCGCATGCATTGCATGCAGAACGGCGGCAGGGCGGCAGGAGTACACAAGTACCGTGCATGCTCCGGACAGCGTCGCGGATCCTGCGGGCGCGCCGGAGGCAGCGCACGTCCGTCTTCAGGATGACCGGCGCCATTGCTCCACCGCTCGCCGTCGCCGGTGACTGAACCTCGCTCTCTCTGTAGGAAGGAGTACGTGTGCTCGATCGATCTGTCGGGTCCGATGCGTTCTGTTGTGAATGATGGAGGAAGGAATGGGTTTTTGTAGAGGTGAGGGAGGAGCAAATCAAGCGGGGGGCAGGGGATTATGCGGGGGCTCGAAATCGCGATTCCCGATTTTCTAAGCCGCTGTCATCGGCCACGCTCTCCACGCGGCGTCCCCTAAATCTGCTTCCCATGCAGAGTAAATACGTTGCCAATCTTGCAGGGGAAATGCAGGCCACGCCTCCCATGCATGCAATCCTGTAGATTTGTTGCTGCGATCCGCTGCCATTTGTGATCAGGATCCCCCTCTTGCCGTATTTGACTCCAATACGTGCAAAGCCGTGCGCGCTACTCCCCCGCCGCCGCCGCCACCTGACGATCCTCCATATATAGCTGCAGAAACAGGAGAAGAAAATTCACTCGCTGCTTGACGGATTATTGCTTCAGTTTGACTTTGAACCTGTAAAGTCATTTCAGCAGAATATGAATCCAGCTAGCTAGCTAGAGTTGCTGAACATGAACCTTTATAGTAGTACTGTACTTGCTAGTAGTTCTACTGCTAGTAAAGCTACTTCCTCCATCCCAAATTATAAGACGTTTGACTTTTTTGGTTCCAAGTTTGACCATTCGTCTTATTCAAAAATTTATGCAAATATAGCCGAATTTAAGTTATTTTGAAGAACTTCTATCAATAAAGCAAGTCACGATAACAAGTAATATTATGCAAAATTTTTTGAATAAGACGAGTGATCAAAACTTGGGAACAAAAAATCAAACGTCTTATATATTTGTTATAATTTGGGATGGAGGGAGTAGATATTTCTGTAACTGCGATTGCCGACTGGAGCGGTCGATAACTGGTTAGGAATTCATGTTCACTCCTAGAATTTATAGATGCTCATGGCATGATCATCAGTGCCGGCAAGAACTGAACTTGGGGTGTTGATGTTGACAGGCAGGCTCCTTTTGGAGAACGAAAGGCATTGGTCAAACTATTCCGCTTCTAGCGAAGCCAAAACAAGTGGATTCTGTTTTAAGGCACCACGTTTCTGAGTGATACGCGAGTTTGATTCTTATAGGAGTATCTTGTTGTTAGTCTTGTTTAGGCAGCTGAATGAAGCTATTTTAGTAACGGTTGCCAACCGGAAACGATCATTATCCATTTCCCACGCTGCTTAGCTTAGGTCAAGCTTCACATGCTGCCGTTTACTACTACTACTTACCGTGTTCTTAATAATGATGCTCTGTACGTAGTTGTATGCTACTACAATGGTTCTATTTGATGATGAAAGTGATATTAGATGCATCGAGATGTGGCGTTTGAAAAGAAATCGGCTAGGGAGCAAAAATTTTCACCCACGGTGTGATTTAGACAGATCTTGAGATACCAATTAGATACACAATCAAGAAATATTTTATGGTAGGATTAATGGATCAATCAAACTAATTAATCTGTTATAAGATGTTTGTGTATTTTTTCTATAAACTTGGTTAAAGCTGAATCTGTTACCAATATATGTTGTCACTCAATTTTACATCTCCATAATTCTACCATCGATCTGGTTTACAGAAGAGCACAAATAAAACGAAATCTGAATTGCCAGATTTTTCCTAGAAACTGGGAAGAGATACACGTGGCCTCCACAATGCAAGCCTCGATTAAAATGATTGTTACTGATTTATTTCATAAACTCGTGACGCATGTGTGGCCATAACCAGTATAGTTCGAATTCAAAAATAAAAGACAGCACATTGAGAGACATCAGGCGTGGGATAAAAAAGAAACAGATTTAAAAAAAAAAACAATGGCCATATACTTATATACAAATTAGCAATCTCGTTTTTCATGCATGATTCTGACACAGAAACTAGTACCAATTAACAATTGAATTCAGACACCAATGAACAAATCAAATCAAGCACAAGAATAAGTTAAATCACACACACACACGCACACACTAAATAAGTAAAGAGATATACAATCTGCTAATTAAGTTATGCTATGCATCCATCATGACCTTGAATTCCTCAAAGCTGAGCACGCCGTCGCCGTCGAGATCAAACCTGCAGATCATGGCCCTGCACTCATCAATGTCCTGGTGCGAGCCGAGCTTGGCGAGCATCCGCTTCAGGCTCAGCGGCGTGATGCACCCTTGGCCTTCCATGGCGTACATCTCGAACGCCTCCCTGAGCTCGCGTCGCCGCTCGCTGCCCTCCTCCTCATCCGCCGCCGCCGCCGTCCCGGCCAGCACCAGCGCCAGGAGCTCCTCCTGGCTCAGCAGCCCGTCGCCGTCGGCGTCCGCGGACGCCACCAGGCGGTCAGCCTCCTCCGCCGACACGTCCTCGCCCAGCGCCGCCTTCATGCACAGCCGCAGCTCGGCCGCCGACAGCTTGCCGTCGCCGTCCCGGTCCAGCGCCGAGAACACACGGCTGAACTCGGAGGACGCGTACGCTGCGGCCATTGATCGGTCGGTGGGTCTTCTTCTTCTACCTTGGCACGGTTCAGCGATTGGTTTTCCCTTTTCAGGAGTGGCTGGTTGAATTCGAATGACTGGCTACCGGGAGCGGGAAGTTTGCCTTTGCTGATCTGATCTGTCTGCAACTGCAATGGGCAATGGCACGCTTAGGCGCTCGATTCTTGCGGCTATATATAGATGCAATCATGCATGCGTGATTGCGTGCCAATGGCGAGTTCGTGTTGATACATTCAATGCATATATAAATAAATAAATGCCTGATGGAGAGGAACGCGTCATTACCTGACAGTACCAACTGCCAAGAAAAATTCGTTGGCGTAGTAGTAGCACCATGGGCCGGGGGGTCTTTCTTTGCAATAGACAATTGGTGACAGTCGAAGAAGAGCTGCAGCCGATTCCATTCCAACAGATAGGGAGGGACCTCGTCAGCGAGAGTCTGACGTCTCTAGAACGGCGCAGGCGCAGTAATAATAACTTGTTCAGCAGTCGGCCTTGTAAAAAAAATGATTTGTTCAGCAGCCGGCCGGCCGGCGTTGATGAAGTCGTGATCTTGCTTTGAGTTTGAGGTTTTGAGCTGCTTCGGTCGCTCTATTTGGTCTTCTCCTAAATTTGATTTGAAACAGAATGTTCTGTGATCCAACTGACCAACTTATTCATGGAATGCTTGAATGTATATATCAAATGTAAGCTGTTATGTTACGTACAGTCGATCATGCTCTGAGAATGCCTGAGCCTGACAAAATTTGCACTATCACTATAATGGCATTTCTTTTCTTTACTTTCTTTTTTTTTTCTTTTGTGTACAGACAAGCAGACAGCCTTGTGAGCAGTATTACTTACACTAACAGTTCACCTGTCTGTAACGTAATTCTGCACCAAATTAATTACTGTACTGTACACTAGGGAGGGGAAAAGAAGAGGAGCTGGGGCAGCTGGCCGGACGACGAACGCCACAGCCGGATTTTAAAACTGGGACGCCAGCGGCCAGCCAGTGCCAGTCTGATACGGTCGGCGTGCAAGAACTACAGCCACTGTCAGTTAGCTGTTTGACCAAACAAATATATATATAGTTGGGGTGGGTCGAATCCGTTCAACACAGCCCAGTAATTGAAAACCGCCGGTCACTTCACCAGTCAAAAATGTTTACTTCCTTTTATTATTTATTCCCAAAGAAAGGTACACGATGCTACTAACAAATTACTAGCTTACTACTACAGAACATGCATATAATCCTTCCAAGCAGTCCCAGTTACTATAGCTCTGTAGTTGACTATAAATCCTGACGCAGATGCATGATCTCTGAGTCAGTCACCACTCACCAGGTGCGACGCGAGCTACCGATCCAGGCCAAAGAACCCAACCAAACGAGCAACAATAATGGTGGCGTCGTTCGGCCACGGCGGCGACGGCAAGGTATCTGCGTCCGAGATGCCGGGGCTCTGCGTGCGGGACGCGTCAGAAGAGGACGCGAGCACGCTCGTGGCGTCAGCGGCGAACACGGACGGCGACGACGGGCTGCTGGACGACGACGAGCTGGCGGGGCAGCAGGCCGAGGCCTCCGGCGAGCAAGAGGAGGAGGAGGAGGAGGACGGCGAGCTCAGGTGGCTGCGGGAGGCGTTCGGCATGTACGAGATGGAGGGCGCCGGGTGCATCACGCCGCTGAGCCTGAAGCTGGTGCTGGCCAGGCTCGGCGCGCACCGGGACATCGCCGATTGCCAGGCCATCATCTGCCGCTTCGACATGGACGGCGACGGCGTCCTCAGCTTCGACGAGTTCAGGACCATGATGATGGGCTAGCTCATGACTTCGTGATGAAGGCCCAGCGTTGCCTGAAGCCCGATGGGCCGATAGGGCCAGGACGGGCCGCCTGGTCCAGAAAGTGTCTAGGAGGCCGTGATCCAAACATGTCCTTTATTATATTTGTTTTTTTGTCAACGCGAACGTGGCTTTTGATTATCATCAAGTTGCGATAGGAATTCATCATCGGCAAACACTCACGCAACATCATCATCGGCAGATGATGCCATCACAAGCAGTAACCACGTGACAAAATATACTAGTACTAGTAGTACTAGTGAAAAACAACTTGCTCCAGCATGAATTACGTAGCAGGTGCAATGCAAAAAGCAAACAGAGGATGATGATCGACCAGGGGTAACAAGGATCTACCATCTACGTCACCATACATGTGGTCTTGACGTCATCTGCCCCACCTAATTTAGAACCTTTTCACAGAACTTTCACCTACATTTTAAAATCCACACACGCGCTGAGTTTTAGTTTTACTCCACAGTTGAAGTTGAACGTCCGTCCATGACGAAAGGTTGGTTCAATATAAAACTACAGGAACGACTGGCTAGTTGATGATCAATCTTTCAAACGCTTGCGCGCGTGCCTACGAATTCCCCGTTTGACATTCGAATCAAAGTCACAAAAACAGAATGTTATTACTAATAAAAGATCTTAGTGGAGACTATTAGATGGACTATTTGGAACATTAACCTGGGTCGGAATTCGCGAAAGACACGAGATAGGTCGAAAGAGTCGTTGGGGACTTGGGGGTAGTTGGGGAAGAACCATGTGTCAAGATTCGCGCAACAGAAGGAGATGAACGGCATGATAGAAATTTCCCTGTCATCATTCTGTTATTATGGCGCAGTGTGCCCATCAAGGCTTGTCATTGTTTATTTCTCTTTTCCCCGCTTTTGTTTTTGTCATTATCTTATTCTCAGTGACATCCTAACTGTTTGTTCCTACATGCCTTTTAATATAGTTGTTTTCATTTTTTTTTTCAAAAAAGGTAAAAGCTTGTCGGAAAAGCCAAGTGATATTATTTGTTTTTGCACAAGACACCAACAAATGCTAGACCGCAGATCAAGTATTCCATGTGGCACCCTTGCGCCCTGGTTCGATCCCCACGAGGCCAAATTGCAACGCTGAAGTAAAAAACAAAAATCCTTATCTGCCTCGTGCTATCTAAAGCATAAATTTGTGGCAGCAGGCCATTCGAGGGCACAGGTCCTTAATTATATTTGGGTAGGGTATGAGATTCATGTGTTTTTTTTTAGTGGTTGAGTAGTCCTCTACCTTAATATGAATACTCGACGGGTGCATGCTATACCCTTTTGCAGTCAAATTTTTTTTCCAACAGATATTTGGGAAATTAGCTTAAGTTATGCTTTGACACAAAAATTAATAGGGTCAGTTCGGCTAGCTGGAAGGACACTGTAGCAGCAAGGTAAAACACTGTAGCGGCTGGAAACCTGCTTCTCGAATACGCGCAACGACCAGCCGATATCAGCCAGCCGAACGGAGCCTAGATTATTGAGCTGTGATTAAAAAAGTTTTATATAAAAACCACTCTAAGTTATCTGAAAATATTTTGAAACAAGTTTCACCAGAAGATACTATAATAGCAAAGAGAACACGTGCATACCTTGTTTCGACAAAAGTTGAAATAAAACTCTTTGGAACAAGTTCTACGATACAGTATATAGCTATATATGAACATGATGAGTTAACTTAACTCCAGGCATCATTTCGCTGGTTACATAAGCCGGTTGATTTGTTGTGAGCGAAAAAATACTGTTCAAACGACTGATAAGTTCGGCACGACTGAAAAGACGAGCGAACAGAGAATTTATGAGAATAAAGTTCACAGCATGAAAAAAATAAGTTCACGGTATGTGAAAACGTAAATTGTAACATACCAGAGAGCCTGGCTCCCTGGGTCTCGGAGAGTCGTCGGTCGGAGGACGAGCGGCGGCTTGGAAGGACGCGGAGCGCCGTACTACCTGGGACGGAATTGGAATTGGAATTGGATGAGAAAGGCCCCACCTGCCTGCGTGGACCGACTCGACTGGGTTGGCCAAGTCGGGCCGGAGAACACGCCAACGACGACGTCAAGCTCGGAACATCCGCCGCTTCTTCCTCTGCCTGCAATCTGCGTAGCGCGCGGCGTGGCGTGGGTGCTCTTTTTTTCTCCTCCACCCCGCGGAATCTTGTATTCCCAGCCTTGCAAACACCCGCTGCGCGCACGCTGAAACGTCGTCGCATACGCCACGGAATTTCCAAGGAAACGTTTCTGGTTTTCTTTTTTTTGGCCCCAGTCCACTCTCTGTACTCCTATCAATTGAAGTCGGCCGCCGCCTGGCTCTCCCCACTTCTTGTTTCCTCGGTCCACAACGCCACACGGGGTCCTCTCCCTTCTGGCGTTCTCCCGCCATGCCGTGAAGCTTCCAAAATGCGCGTCCGTCGCCTCGCCTCATTAATTACTTGCTCTCTATGGATGGAGTGTGCTATATATACGCATCGCCTCGCGACGCCATGGTTCGCATCACCTCTATAGCTAGCTTATACATAGCATCAGTAGTCGATCCTACTTCGTAGCCAATCGGATCCAAAGCCAGCCGGCAAGAAAGAAGAAGAAGAAGAAGAAGAAAAAGGAAACAAAGCTAGCCCGTCCAGCAGCGCCGACTTCACCACCGTCGCATCTATCTCAGCAAAGACACCGATCGAGGATGGTTGTCGCCGCGTCCTGCATCAGCGTCAGCATCAGCACCACCAGCACCAGCGAGCTGGGTTCGCTGTTCGCGGCGTTCGACGCGGACTCCGACGGGCGGATCTCGGCGTGCGAGCTGCGTGAGTGCATGCGGGCGACGCTGGGCGCCGAGGCGGCGGTGTCGGCGGAGGAGGCGGAGGCGCTGGTGGCGGACGCGGACGCGGACGGCGACGGCCTGCTTGACGCCGCCGAGTTCGCGAGCCTCGTGGCGCGCCTGCACGCCGACGCCGGCGAGGAGGACCGGCACCGCGGCCTGCGCCAGGCGTTCGCCATGTACTCGGAGATGGAGGGGCATGGAGGGTGCATCACCCCTGCTAGCCTCAAAAGGATGCTCGCCAGGCTCGGCGCCGTCCAGGACGTGGATGAGTGCCGCGCCATGATCTGCAGGTTCGACCTCGACGGCGACGGCGTGCTCAGCTTCGACGAGTTCAAGATCATGATGAACGCCGCCTAGCTGATGACGACGCTGCTTGGTGGTTGCATCGCAGGATGTTCATATATATGGGATGGGGTTGCTTCATTCATTCGTTCATTTGTTCTTTGGTTATTAATTCGTTGTTCGTGTATGAAACAAGTTATTAGTTGCAGCTAGGATTGTTGTTAGCGATGTTGTGATGTACATATAGTCGTTTATTCGTTCGTTGATGTCTTCAGCGTGCAGTCCTGTGCTTCATACATACTGTACACAAGCAGATCCCTTGTGAAGCTGAATTGCCCATTGTTTTATTTGATAACACAAATGTCAATATGTCATGTCATTATCTAAACATTGAATTTGTAGCCTTGAAAAGGTCAAACTTCAAAGTGTGTAGTACAGTGTACACGCTGAACGACATGGAGTGTAACAATGCGTAGGTCGTTCGGCGTGTCCTGTGCCTCTGACATTTTCAGGTCGCCTCTTAAGTTACCTGGTGCTGCGGTCAACAGTCCGAATCCGAAACCTCAAGGAAAGCGAGCTAGGCAACCGGAAGGTGATCGATCAGCATCAGGCCTCAGCTAGTGCGGCGACGGGGCGTCATTTGTGATGTGACGAGGAAATGCGGCCCAAACGGAAACCAATGGCCCAGTTCCGCATGTCATGTGACGGGACGATGTGTGTCCCTTCTCTGTTCCCACGACGCAGCCGGGTTTCCGCGTGGTCGTGGTCAGCGGTGGGCCGGGCCCGTGTGTGTGTCAGGGACCGCATCACCCCAAAAAAAGAAGAATTGGAGGCCCCACACACCGGCCCATCGTCTTTGGGCCTTTTCATCTCGGTCCAAGTAAACACGGCTTCTTCTTTTTTTTGATAACAAGTAAACACGGCTTCGAGCATGGCTTTGGCGATCCAAGAGGAAGAACAGAAGGTGTTGACTTGGCCAATGTAATTTTCTTTTTTTGTTAGGTTCCTATATTTATGTACTCCCTCCGTGTTAAAAATAGAAGTCGTTTAGGACAAGGACACGGTCTCCAAAGTATAGCTTTGACTTCATATTTTTATAAAAATAATCATTATAAAGTGATATATTTATACTTTTATGAAAGTATTTTTCAAGATAAATCTATTCCTATAGTTTTCACATTTCTAAATTCAATAATTTAAAAATTATTCATGATTTATATTCCCAATATTTGACCCAAACCTTGTCCAAAATGACTTATATTTCCTATACGGAGGGAGTAACTTGGTTACGAATGGATAAATCACCCCACCTAAAAAAGAATAATCAACCAATCTCAAACTTGATTATATATATAATAATTGAAATAAACAGTACATGATTTACTATTCTTTATTATAGTACATATATCTGAAGGTACAAGTTTTGGGGTTATTTTTAATAAATTAAGTTAAATTTGAAATTAATTTCTAGAAAAATGAGATGTGTTTTCTTTTTGGAGTGGCTATCCTATTACTGTCTTCAGTTTTGTCTTGTTTCTTATGAAGGATGAACCATGTGTGTACGTGGATGGAGCGAAGCACGCAAGCGGAAGTATCTACTGTCTCACTATTCCTTCCGTTCCAAATTGTAAGTCGCTTTGATTTTTTTGGTTCATCTATTTTGCTATATATCTAGACACATTATTATATCTAGATACATAGCAAAATGGATGTACTAAAAAAGTCAAAGCGACTTACAATTAGGGACGGAGGGAGCAGATATCTTGAGGTTGACGTGCCACCGAACTAAATAAAGATGCCGATAACGATCGATTGGCACACTACCGAAAAAGAAAGAAAAATAAAAGTTCAGTCAGGTGCTGTTGCTTTGGCTTTGTGAGCTCATTATTGCTATAGGCTAGACTAGGTGGTCATAGATCAATATTAAGCTGGCACTAGCTTTATAGGATTTTTTTTAAGTAGCACGTATAAAGGCGTCCCCAACAATGAATGGAATCGACTGCCGATTTAGAGACGTGAGAGAATAAAAAATGAGCTAAAAGGAACTGCTGCCGCAGCACAGGAGAAGTGGGCCAGATATTCAGAGACCAGTGTTTTTTCGGAAGCTATGCGAGCTATGCTTATACAGTCGCTAGCTAGTCTATTTTTTAGCTTCTCTCTCATCTAGGTGGAATAAAATACAGTATCTGCTAGCTATTTGGATGGCTGTTGAAGACGTCCTAACCATATGCTTCAGTAATAATCCACGTAGCACGGTAGCACTAGCACAGAGAGGGCGCGGCGCGCGGCGGTGGATGACTTGGCTGTCATTCAAAACAGCGCGGTGGGGGCGGTGCTTTCACAACGATCGTCTGAAAGGGCATCATGCATTGCATATATAAATGGTTATGTTATTCACATATTTTACTTCCCTGCTGTGATCTTTAGACGATAGAGAGAGAGAGAAAGTATTTTAGGCTATCCGCACTGGGCACGGTATCGTGTCTGGTAAACGCAGATATCGCGGCGCCCGGCTTCGGACGGGAAGCCCCGAGCGGGCGTCGGGAAGCCATCACGGGAGCTCGGATGTACGCCATTTCCAGCGCTTTCGACGTCCGCCCGCAGCGCGGGCGTGGGCGCGTGGGGCCCGCCGTCCACCACCGGCGCGCCGGAGGGAGAACAGGGGGGGCGAGGGCGCGTGCGGCGCCGTCCCGTCGCCGTGGCTGGAGCAGCCACTATGGCGGGGTCGCCGAAGCGACCAAGGCAACCCGGTTGGGAAGGAAGGAGGAGGAGGCTTGGCCAGGCTTCCTTCGCGGCCGCTCCTCGCCGGCTCGCCAGCCAGCGAAGACGGCAGTTAGAGCTCCGCCCGTGGGCGTAGCGCCGAGCAGCGCCGCTGAGCCACCGGGGCGGCTGGCGGGCGCCGATGGCGCGCCGGGGGCTGCGGAGAGGCACGGGGCCGGGGGTGCGGTTTGGGGCCACCGGGCGCTCGCCCTCTGCGGGCCGCCTTGGCACGCGAGCCGGCGCCATGGCGCCGCCCGCCAGAAGCGAAGGTGCCACCGCTCGGCCGGCTGGCCATCTCACGCCGGAGCCAAGCTCGGCTAGCAGCAAGGACGCCCGCGGCTCCTTGCTTCTCTCTACACACCCGCCATGCTCGTCTGCTTCCTTCCTCCTCCCTCCCTCCCTCCTCTCTCTCTCTCTCTCTCTCTCTCTCTTCCTCCTCTTTCTTCCTCTGACCAGACAGCAAGAAGAGATAGAGACGGACGGACGAGCAGGCCAGCAGGGGCAGCAAGATGTCGACATTCTCCACTACGTTGGCATGGCCAATGGGAAGAGGCCACCAATCCCTGTGGACCCCGCTTGCCATTGGTTGTACCCTTCCCTCTTCTTCACATGGACCTAGCGCACATGAACCAGAGAGGGAAAGCACGCAGTCCACCACATCGATCCACAGCACAGCATGGTCCGCCCTGGCCGGTGGGGAGGAAAAGGGCATGTGGGTCCCACTAGAGCTGATATAGAGGATGAGATATAGAGGATGTATGAGTGCGGGAGAAAACAGTATAGAGGAGAGAATCTCGATGACTAGGATAGAATATTCCTTTTAGAGGATGGATTTAGAGCATGATGAGTGCAGATAGCCTTAGCCCCCTTATCATTTCCGTTTGTTCGTTTTCTTTACAGTTCGTTTGTTCGTTAAAGTAGTCAGTTACAGCACAAACGCTTGTCTACATGCATTATTACTGTATACTACTACAGTTCGTTTGTTCGTTAAAGTAGTTTATTACGTGTGTTTTAAAATACCTTGCCTACAGAAGGTTCACCTTGGGATTGCTAGGCAAAAGAAAAATCGTTGCTAAAGCTCCTAACTGCAACTTCTCATTTTTATTGTTCATACTTCAAATTTATGTCTGAAAAACTATGTGTGTTAAGATTTTTCATCATTTGTTGGATCAGTGACCATCATGCGTAAATTTCGTTAGGTGTGTTTTAAAAGTAGCTTGGTTACAGAAGGTTCAGCTTGGGATTGCTAGCCAAAAGAAAATTCGTTGCAGCGTGAGTTACATTACATACTCATTAACCTGAGTTACATTACGTGCCCATTCCTCTTGAATATGCATACAATACGTGCAATCACCGTGCTTCAGTGAAATTGCTAGCATAGGCCTATTTGTTCTCATGACATATAGCTATTGATGTGGAGTTGTTGTTTTAGTCTCTGAGCCACTCTTGCTCCAGTACTAGGTAAAAAAAATCCATGCAAAACCGAAAGTTCAGTGCACCGGGCTGTTGTTAAAAGAAATGGTCATGTAATCATTAATCTGAATATGCTGATTGTTGTAGTATGTTTTCCTATTCAACAACTACTATTCTGTTCATCTATTTATTAGCCCAAGCATGACAAAAATTCTCAATAAGCCTCATGGAAATGATTTTAAATAATATGATCTACTCATCGGTATACGGTAGAATGTGTAAATGCTGCAGTGGGAAAACAGAGTTCTGTAGGTCAATTGCACTTCACCTTTGCTAAATTTGGATCCCATCAATAAACCATGGACTGCATGATATGTTGCCTCATTTTTTGTTAGTCAATCTAACTGAATGCACGTACTAATGGTTTGACTACATATACCTCAGCAACCGCCAGGATAGGTATATGCTCTTCGGTTTGGGGAAGAAATTTCTGGATACGGATTGTTATTTCTAATCTACCTGGCATTTTCATGTGCTCACATGTAAATGCACTTGCGGAGCTGGAGCTTGAGGTTTGATTGTTCTGGAAATAGGCCATATAGTCTTTTTGCTTATTGCATTATTTTTATTTTCTTGGATTACTTTTAAGTTCGCAGTAGGTCGTTAGTTAGATTGTTTTTAGTCAGGTCATGCTCCTTGGCCTTAATTTCAAATCGATGGCAGGGTTGCATGTGATTCTTGTAGCCTGTTAATTTTTCCTGTATATCTTATTGTCCCATTGGCCTTAATTTCCAAACAACTGCTGGGTTACATGTGATTCTTGCAGCCTGGTATTTTTGTATATATCTCAGTATCCCATCAAATGCCTCTGTTTGTGTGTGGACATGATAGACAATATTGCTGCCCTGGGATAACTGCTGCTTTGCTGCTTTTATTAAACCTTGGTATATATGACAATCCTACCTATTACTGTGTGTTCTAAATGAGGTTGTCTAGACATGGTACAAAGATATGGGATACCATGTTACTCTAAACTGTAGTTTAAATGTGCTCCTCCTGTTTTTCCTATCGGCAGGTGTTCCAAATGAAGTTGTCCACGGAGGTGGCAGTGTTTTGGAAGGACATACATTCTAAAAAAAACCCCGAGACACACATATATAACAACCAGAGCAATGCACCCACCAACAACCTGCTACAACGCTGACGACAGCAACCTAAACAGTTTATAAATATCCGTATATTTTATAAATGCTAACAACAGTTTATTGGTTTGCTTCTTTACAGAAACAGTTATTGCTTTCCTTCTTCGTAGATTCAGTCCATTAGTTCTGCTAATCCAGTCATGTCGCTGGTTGAGTCATTGTACATTATATTCAAATTTAGATACTGAAATGTGTGAAAGCATTTACAACTCTACTTATCTTCACTATTCTTTATGTTTACCATGCCTAAAATGTTTTTTTAGTCAAAGTCCTTACTATGTGGACCAAAATTAATTTGTGAATTATCTAACTTTTACATGTTGCCAACCATGAAGCTGGGGTTGCTAATCAGTTTCCTATGCTGCATTACTTAACGAATTGACTCAATTTGGGACTATACAGCTTATTGCAATTCTATTAATTGATCAAAAGCTATTTAAAAAATATAATTCCGTGCGCATATGCCTCATGCCCTTACCGCATTTAGCTATTAATTGGTTGTTCCAACTCACGAAATATCTGCCTAGGCAGCAGCTGCTATAATCGTACGAGCTATTTCAATGATTTTTTTAAATCCATGTGTCTACACTTATTGGGGGAATAGGTGGTGCATAATAATATTTTAGTGTGACCATGCTACCTCTGAAACAGGGGCCATTGGGTGGGACTTGGAACCATTATATTAAGGTGAACAAAAGGACCAAATAGGTTCATATTATACCATGCAGTTTCCTGTGTCATTATAATATATGTGCCCATGGTCAATCTATATAAAGATCTATTCACATCTTTGGTCTTACTATTCTCGCAGGTTGCACTTTTGCCTAATGAAGTAGGACCAAGAGTTGCAGCATCCTGTGCAACTGCAACATTATCGGTTTTCACCGGTGGCGGAGGACAGACAAAAAATAAGGTATGGCAAAATTGATTGACTTTCAAACATATCAAATTTCTCTATAGAAAAAATTAACAAAGAGCCAAACTATTACACTAACATGGAAAAACAAGGTATGGCAGATGTCATACCCTGCCATAAAGCTCCTCCGCCACTGGTTTTCATGAAGGATGATTCCAGATCAGCCAGCTGTGCAGTAAGCGCTGCCCGAATTACTAAGCATGAGGTCATTATGGGTTATGTATAGGCAAATGCCAGTGGCCACCATTCCTTGATCAGTTTGGTGCTCAACTTATCAAGCTTCTCTGTTCAAAACTTAACAGCATCATTTCACTATGTGCCATTTAACTATGTATAGTGGCCAATCTTACTTTTATACATATACCCTTTTGAAATTACCAGTGTTTTCAATCAAATTATTGTCAACTTTATATCACACAACTTGCCTCTTTTAAAGATTGGCAACACGTGGGTCCTGCTAGTATCGTACTCTCTCCGTTCCAAAGCAAACATATAACATGTAATTATAGTACAAAGTAACATGTTTTAATATATCAAATTTGACTAATTATAGATAAAAAGCTATAAATATTTGTAATGTTAAATAAACACCATTAAATTAATTATAAAATATATTTTTATAATAAATTAATTTAAAGCTAAAAAAAATATGAATACTATCTGCTAAAAATTTAATCAAACATAGACTACTCAGAGTTGCATGGTTTGAATGTTTCGTAGAACGGAGGGAGTATACGTGGCGCGGGCTCTTGGCCCATTTCTCGGTCCTTGACGTCTCGTCGTCGTCATCCCACTCCCAGTCTGGCCCTCTCCTTGCCGGAACCCTAAACCTCGCAAACGCAAAGCTGCCGCGCCGGCGTCAGCCCCGGCAAATGTGCCCCCACTTTTGCTCGAATCCTCTGCTTCTCCAATCCGCACGAAGCGCCCCAATGACGCCGGAGGACGCGACCCTCATCCTGGACCACGTCGTGGGCGACCCCTCGGTCCCCGCCGCCGCCGTCCATGCGCTCCTCGCCGAGCTCCCCTTCCCCTCCCACCCGACCCCGCGCCTCCGCCGCGCGATCCTCCTCCGCCGCCTCGACGCCGACCCGGTCTCCGCATCCTCTCTCGACACGCTCCAGCTCCTGGCCTCGCTCCCCGCCTCCGGCTCCGGCTCCCCAATCGCCGCCACCCACATCGCCGTCGCGGCCTCCGCGCCCGACTTCGACGCCGCCGCGAGGGCGCTCTTCGCGCGCCCCAACGGCCGCGCGCGGCGCGCGATCGACGAGGAGGGTCCCCCGCGCTCGCCTCCGATGAGGCCATCGCCACAGCGGACCAGTTCGAGGCGAACGTCGGGAACTCCTTCGCTCAGACCGTCCTCAGGGCCCTGTGGGGCAAACGGGACAACGCGGAGAAGCTGGTAAGGGAACTCCTCGCCGCCGAGTGGGCCGCGATTGGTCCGTCGCTGCTTGTGGAGGCGGCTGAGCGGCTCGTCGGGGATGGGGCCGTCGAGACATGGGGTGCCGCGGATGAGGCCACCCGTGTGAAGCTCCGCAACTTGGGTGAGGATTTTTGTTTTTGATGTGTGGTAGTTCAGGCATTATTATTGTTTGATGAATAAAAATTTCATATAATTGATTATATGAAATGAAATTTACAGTTGGTGAAGAAAATTCACGTAAGATTCTCAGCAAACTTGAAGGACCTCACAGCCTTATGGATTGGAACCCAACAGGCAACAGCACGGCCCTCTCAGGTGAGCATTTGTTTTTAAAGAGTTACCTTTGCTTTTGAACTTTGTCCATACTAAACTTGCTGTGATTGTTAAATTGAATTTGTTATTGTAATAGAATAATACAGGATATGTCAAACTTCCTGTTTACTGATTCTGAGGACAAAATTATCTGGAATCTAGGAAAAAATAAGCTCTTCTCTGTTAAATCCCTATATAATGCTCTGACTAAAGGTGATGAGGGATCAGATTTCAAAATAATATGGGAAGGGAAAGTCCCACAGAAAATTAAAATTTTCCTATGGTTGGTTGCTAACAATGCAATATTAACTAAAGATAACCTGATAAAAAGAAAATGGTCTGGATGTCCTAAATGCCTTTTCTGTGATGCAAATGAATCAATTAATCATCTTCTCTTCACCTGCCCCATTTCAAAGGTGGTTTGGATTGTTATTGCTAAATGTATAGGAGCTGTAGATATCCCTGAATCACTATATCAGTGCTGGAAGTGGTGTGAAAAGTGGCTCCCTACTGGGAGAAAATTCTGGATGTGGGGAGTGTCTGCCATTTGTTGGGCAATTTGGAAAGCACGAAATAAAGCTAGCTTTGATGGTGTTATAATAAAAAATCCTATTCAGATAATTTGTCATGCAGGCGCGCTATTGTGTTACTGGGCAGGGTTATATGCCAACGTGGAGAAAGAGATGTTGATCAATGGGGTCAACACGATGCTGAAGGTGGCTGCGGAGCTTCTACTTCCTAAGAACCCTGAAGATGCTGTGAAATGCCTGAAGCAAGGCGAGGAAGACTGAAGAGTGATCTGCTTGGAGGGCTAGCTGAAGAATGGCTGCAACGGAATCAGCGTCTTTTGTGTTGCTGACTGTATAAATTTAGTTTCAAACCAGGTTGGTGAGGTAACAAGTTGCCTCTGGGCGTGTTCTGCTCTAGATGAGCGCTTCTATGTCCATGACTTCGTCCATTTTGGGTGTGCTGATATTTTCTCTTGTCACATGTCTGGTAGTAGGGTGATCTATCAGTAACGATCCTGCCTTGAGTATGTCTGTACCCCGTCAATACTCTTGTATTTCTGCTTCTCTATAAATGGAAATGGGGTGATGCCTCGTGTGGAAAAAAAAATGTTATTGTAATAACCAGCTTTTGTTTCCATTGCGATTGAAAAATGATATCAGTGCCTAAATCATGTCAATATTTTGCCTTAAACATTTTGTGTGTACATTTTATTCCCTATTGATTGATTTTTTCAGTATGAATTGTTCTCTACATTGCCAACTTTCTGCTCCTGCCTACATTCCCTATGTTTTCTGTAAAATCTGGATGATATGTGTTATGAAATATTTTGAGGATATATGTGTTCTTGCCTTCTTGATAAGATGCTCTGACCATGACAAGAATAATCAATTGGGCTCACAAAACCTAATAGTTTTAGGATTTTGTTTCCTTTAGTAAGTTAGCTGCCGAAATTAGGATTTGGATCATGAATGCTCTACTACATTCCTTGTGTTACACTCAGTGTGGTCTAATTTAAGCTCAATCAAGATACCTCATAGCTTTTTAGTTAGTCTATAGGATAGCTTTTAGTATCACAGCTTCAAAATGTTAGATTCTGGTCATGTTTCTGAAATGAAAGCACTTGTAGTATATGAGCTTCTCTGACTAAATATGATATGATACTCATGTCCTGCTACAGAAGTAATCGTGGGAAGAAGAAGTGGGCACGGAGCCTGCTGCCATACTGGAAGGAAAATGGCGTAACGCTAGCTAGCAGTAGCAGACGCTCAAACTTGGGCCATCTATCCATATCCATGCATCACTACCTCTGCACGCATGCCGCGCTATATATTGACACGGCTGCGGCACGCTTCTTCGCGTGACAATTTTTTTTTTGACTGCCCCTACCTTCGATTACAAGTTGTAGTATCTGAACTCATGCACCAACTCACACCACACGCATACACCTTAACACACTCACACCCCCGTAAGTTAGACCTATAAACTATATCTAAGGCTACAAAAAACACGGCTAAGAGATCGACGGTGATGGTACATCCGTGCGAGGCAACTGAATTTATTATCGAAATAAATCCACAGGATGAGGCACGCATGGTTCGCCCCCGGCAAAGGATCGAACCTGCGGCGGTTTACAAATGGATTCTCGATCCGATCCTTTACGCACGGGAGCACTACTGGATTCTGGGTCTTTGCCGAGTGCCAAAGGCCGAAAAACCCTCGGCAAAGGCTTTGCCGAAGGCAGCCCCTCAAACAAAAGAGCCTTCGGCAAATCTTTTTCGACAGCAGTGCTTTGCCGAGGGCCTTATCGGGCACTCGGCAAAGACTTTGCCGAGTGCCGGGAAAAGCCCTCGGCAAAGAAAAGTAGCCGTTAGACTGCCGGCGGTGTTCACGGCGTCTTTTGCCGAAAGTGCCTTGGCGGCCGGCACTCGGCAAAGACCTTCGGCAAATTTTTAAAAAAATAGTCTTTGCCGAGTGCCCTAGTTCCTGGCACCGGCAAATATTTTTTCTTTTTTTTTTAAAAAAAAATATCTTTGCCGAGTGCCATGGTCTAGGCACTCGGCAAAGCCGGAAAAAATAAATTCAGATTTTCTAGCTTTGCCGAGTGCCTAGACCATGGCACTCGGCAAAGACCCCGAGCTTTTTTATTTTATTTTTTGTTTTTTTTGCATTCCATCACAGTATATATATATATATATATATATATATATATATATATATATAGGAAATTCTATCCTACTCCTAGGGAGTAGTTACTCTCATGTTAATATCTCTAGATTTAAGGTGTATATGACTAAACGAAGTGTATATACATGAAGTATATAATCATACTAGACCATATATGATAGTATATATGTTAAGTATGCATGCATACATAGAGTATATGGTTATACTTGTTTTATATACTACAGTCAGTGGCATTTTCGTAATATATTAAAAAGTATGGGTTCCTTTGAAATTTTTTTACGTAGGAAGATTTGAAGTATCTTAGTATGAGTATATAAACATACTCAAAGTGATAAACAAGTATAAACATATACGCAATATATTATTTTAAAGATGGGAGTAACTACTCAGGGAGTAGGAAAAACCTCTTCCTATATATATATATATCGACATCACAGATATATCACAACAACTTTTATATATCACAAACAAGCCATTATATCACAAAAGCAATCCTCATCACACGCAGTCGTCGTCCCAACTCGATCACAAATTGAACAACAACAACTTCAACTAGTTCAAATACAAGTGCAAGTTTAACAACAACAAACATGTCTATTATTTGAGGCTAAGCTGAACATCACAAAGCTCACGGGCCGGGTGAAGGCCGCCCGTGGCAACCGGACTGTGAAGGAGCGGTGGGAGCAACCGGTGACGCATTAGTGGGATTATTCGATCCCGCCGACGGAGGCTGCACAAAGGAGAGGAGATTATAATAGATAGATGATTTGGATAGCTAATCTAGGTATAATAAACAGTATTGGAACTTAGAGAGAATCCAATCAATTTAACTCTAGTAATATCTACATCCTAATCGGGGAAAGAATCCCAGCGATCCCAGCGCCCCGTGCTCGACAGACCGGTCCTCTGCCGCCGCGTGTGCCTGTTTGCCATTATTTTTTTACAAAATCAGTTGCCGATATGGATTGCTTATCCTGCGTGTGGGCCCATGGTTTCTTGTGGCTGTCGTTCGTCCTCACGCCGCAGTCCTGGTGGGTGCACGCCTCGCTCCAGCAAGCCCGCTTCCCTGGCGCCGCCGTGGGAATAGCACAACCGGTCCCGTACATTGTTGCCCACCCCGCCGGCGCTTCCTCCTCCGTTCGTCGCGGTACGCTGCAGCGTCTGGTGAGACCCTCTTCTTCTTCCTCTGTTGGGCTCTCCTCGCATTGCGTCCTGTCTGTCTCAGCTGCGCCACTACCCTCCTCGCCATGTATCTAGGGTTTCATTCCCGGCGTCCGTGTACCTGCATTCCTCCACGGCTTCCGATGCTTCCCCCTCGCGACTACGGGTGCCACTCACCTCGCCTCGCCTTGCCCCGCAGCTTGGGGGCGTTTGGATCCCTTGCCGCTGCCTCTCCTTGCCTCGCTTCGAAGCTCGATCCGGCGGCGGCGGAGGTCGATCCGGCGGCGGCGGAGGTCGATCCGGCGGTGTAGGTGCTCGATCCGGTTGCGACGGGGCTCCATCCGATGGTGGCACCGCTCAATCTGGCAGCGGCGGTGGCGCTCGAACTGGTGGCCGCGGGGCTCGATCCAGCAGCGCTTGCGACGGCCCATGCGAGCAAGCGAGCGAGCGAGACACCTTGCCTACGCAGGAGAGCCGATTTGGGCAAGAGCGCGGACAACCAAGTATGCTAATCCCTTTTCTTCCCTTCCTGCTGTGTGAAACGGAGCACCCAATCCCTTGCTTTTCACTCAAATCAGCTGCTCCGGTGCCTTCATTCCTAAACTTTAATGTTGCTTTGCTGCTATTTCTTTTTCTACCTCTACTGATCGCCCATCCTGAGCTGCAGTTGCAAAAACGACTGGATCTCCCCACCGTATCTGCCTCCGTTGCATCATAGAGCAGGGCCAAGAAGCAGGGTGAAGAAGCTGTCCATGAGGACGCGGGCTCCCTCAACTCAAATATCCTAGGATTAGATCGCAGCCAGCTTCCTCGACTTCGCTGACACAAGGAGTTCAGCAGCAAGGACCTTGACGGCAGTGGTAGCCCTGTTGCTGTTGTGGCCACATGCCCTGATGGAGTGCAGACGTTGGTCGCCGGTGATGGACTGTAGCTGCTATGTCGTCGGCACGGTCAACCACCTCACCCCAATCTCCACCACTATCAGGTACCTTATCTTTCCCTTTATCTATATGCTACATCTATGGACTGTAGCCTAGCTCGATCTGGAGATTATAAGGACAGCAAGATATGACATAGGCATTTGGATGCAAAGAAAAATATATGGTTACATTTTAATTACAAATCTGGATATGATTTGAGTTAAAAAAATCATGCATAAATATGAGGAAGATGTAGTTTATTACCAAGCGGAAGGAAAGCTATTTTCCCCTTTTGCCTATTTGTGCTCATTAACCAAGGATACATGGTTGTTTAAGCGTTTTATTTCTGCAGCGGCCATGGATGACTGGAAACACATGCACAATTATGATAGTGACAGTTGTACCTCCATCATCATGTGTAACAACGAGCAAAGTGGTTCAAAGTTTGGTAGAAAGGGTCATCATTTAAGTACAACTGATGATCTTCATGGGTGAATGGATTTCCTTTGATGACAAACGATGGTGCTGAAGAAAAAAAGTCATGTTCCTCCTGTCCCTAGACCTGCTTAAACCTATCTTTTGTTGACAAAATCTAATTCCTAATCCGTGACGACTCGGTCTGTCTTCTGCAGTCACATATTTGAACTACATACACACTGCAGCTATTTGCTTCTTTTTTTATCTACAGGCTTACACAACATTGGAGAAAATGATAGTTTCCTTACCAAGAGTACTGCTTTTGCTGGTTCAGATTGCTGGTTCAGAATTAGGAATTGTGGATGATTCAGACTTTTCCTTAGGGTTAGTTTGAACAAAGTAAGGGTCAGTAATATGGGATTTTTATCCCTACATTATTAACTCATTTTTGTCATACACGTGCAACTTAGCATCCTGTTCCATCTTGCCATCTTGGTGCCCATGTTGCTTCCCTCACACTACCGCCTTAGCTGGCCGTGCTCAATGGAGCTTCATATTTAGCAGTGATGTAGATAAACTCTGAATACCAGTACTTGAGTGGTTGTAAATATTTAAGAGGGTTACTTTATCAGTTCAGCCTTAATCCTTCTATATCTTCGACTTAGTTTGAAGATAAGAAAAATAATGGAGCACGTCTGACTTATGAAAGCCATCGTTGCCGTTTAAGTATATTATTTAAAGAGTGCTTTACCCATCTTTACTACTTCTTTTTGGGATTTTTTTGGCCCCATGCACCGATAGTATATATCTTTCTTAGCGCCAAATTTGGCATGATTTTTCTCTGACAAGATGGCATATACTTTATTGTTTAATCCCCTAACTAAAGTTCATGTGATGCATAGTTTGCAGATTTCTTTGCATCATCTACAGCTAAATGTCTCCTTCATCCAAAGAGGTTTATTGGAACGTGATGAAGGGTGAGGTTAGATTCTTTAGTGCTTGCACTTTTCTTTTGCAGATTTAAATATTGATTGAACTGCAAATAAAAGTAAAGCTTATAGTATCTTAATTAGTTACATGAGCAGCTACTGGGATGGAAACTGAAAGCAAATTTCACTAGAATAGCATTCTTGCCTATGTAGTATTAGTTCTTACAAGACATTATTTATTTGGGAAGATATGAACTCCCATCTCAAGTGTATACAAAAGCAACAATAGTTTATCTCCTCCTTTAATTTGAATGATAAATTAATTTATTCTTATTTCCTGAAATGTGTCATGTGACAGTTCTAAGTTTCTAACATGAATTCAATGCATCACTTATCATCACGCAGAGAGAATTAGTTGTGCCAGAGTTGTAAGACAATATTTTTTTTTTTTTGTTTAGGCAATATGAACTCCCATGTGAAATGTAAACAATAAGTAGATGATTCATCTCCTCTAGGTGATACATTGATTTATTCTTCTTTCATAAAAAAGGTCGTGTGACAGTTTGATCAGTCCAAATTATGATCGGATTATTTTATATCTGTGCTGTCATCATCTAACCCCGCCTATGTTGAAATTGCTAGAGTTTTAGCGACTCATAACAAACTTTGATTGATCATTAATGTTTCATTGTTTTCAAATCCTTTTCTCAGGTCAAGTGTATGTAAATATGCAGTTGGACAAAGAACCTTGCAGAAGATAACACTTTGAGAGTACAAAAGTTGTGAGCTTCAGCAGATGTTTTTTATTCAATCCATGGCATGCAAGTACCTGTGCTTTTATGGACATGTTCCTAAATTTCACTTCCAGTGAAATGGACATACGTACCATTGACATAGAACCTCTTTTGGCATACGATGTTTACAAACTGATTTCTCTTCTCCTGTAAAAAAATGCGTTTTTGCAGTTTGGATAATGTACGGCTGAGTTGTTATTAAGTATGTGTAAGTTAAAAGTATATGATATCCTACTACTTTCAATACTAGCCATAGAGTACCACTTCACTGTTCACTCTATTGACACACAGGCGCGAAGAGGCAGTGCACGCGCGGCAACGCGCGCGTACCATCCTAGTCTAGGTATATAGTTGTGGAATGTTGAGATTGCATCTAGTAATCTATGTTGTACAAGGAAAGCACAAGTGAAAGCTGCAAATCTTTCATACTCACAGGTGTGAAGTGAAGAGGCGGCTGCACCTGTAGACCCACTCCTGGCCCGAAATGACTCTGCATGAGAGCCATCATCTCCGCCACCTGGGCCTGCTGGGCTTGCAGTTGCGCGGTGAGTGCCGCGGTCTTCTCTTCACTTTGCCTCCTAGTTTCCAACAGCTCGGCCTGCACTTTCCCTCCAATGTTTCAGTTGCTGCACATGAATGGCGAGTTGTGTAAAGATAATGTACAAGTGCAAAAGGAATTACCTCAAGTGCATCGACCCGCGCGAGTGTGGGAGTAGACCGCTAGCGTATGGGCAGGCTGGAGCTCGTGCTACGTGCCCGGACAGAGGCGAGAGAGGGAACTGTGCTCGAGTCGATGCCGCCGTCTGCAATCCAGAGCCGTCCGTGTTTCTTGCCTTGTCCAAGCCTCACGATGACATCTGTATCAATGGGCTCACTGGTCACATCGTAATCTTGGCCATGGACCTCCCTTACCGCCGACGTGTACTTCCTGACTTTCTGGTACACGCTCGGGTCGTTGTACGCCTCGGGGCCGGCATTCGGGTTGAAGGAGACCCCGGACGACGCCTTGGCCATGTGGGACATAGCCCACGCGCCGAACTCAGAGACCGCTTGGCCCGGGTGTGCCAACTCCTGCAAGTAAAAAGGCAAGATGATTACTAATCATATAGAATTGATCGTCAGAATTGATAAGTTAAATCACGTACGAGTGCTTGCTTGAATCCGGGGAGGCTGCGGCTGCCTTGATGGTGAGTTGCATCGGGCCTCATTTTGCGGCGCTCACGACAAGCGTTGTGCCTTTCGATCTCCTCTGGGTCGAACCACCTATCCACGATTGCCTCCCAGCACTCGGGAAACGAGCGGCACCACCAGGGAATCACCTACACATCATCAGCAATTTACAAAGATCAAATTTAACCTAGTTAGTATGAGAACTAATCAATATTAATGTTATTCGTGTACCTCAAGGTATTGTTCCTTAGTCAGCATCACCATTCTTGCACTCTGCTTGTCGAGGGCTTGTTTAAGTTTTGACGCGTAGTAGTCTCTGTTGGCCTGGACTCGTGCATCAGAGTGTGTGTCGGTGACGTGTTCCCTGCAAGCTGTGGCAACCATCCGATCCGCCATGTTCTCAAGCCCCTCCTCGCATTTGTAAAACGTCTGCAAACAAAACAAAGGTATACATACAATATTTAAAGATTGAAAGTAATGCATTGAGAAAAGTAGTGTTGTGCAAGAGACTTACCCAAAACTCAGCCACTACCCGCTCCTGCGTGTGTTTTGTAGTCGGAGTCGGGGGGCGAGCTGGTACTGTCCCACGTGTTGGCCGGCTCCCGCCTCCGTCCCCCCCACGTCCACAAGGCCGGGGTACCATTTCTGCACAAAACACCCGGGACGCTAGCGGGGTTGCGTGCGGGAGCACCCGGCAATTTGCCGGCTCCAAAGACAAGTCGTTAAGAAAAATTATCAGTTCTCTCTCGATTTTCAACGTATCATATAATTTTGAACTTATGATAACATCTATAGTGACTTACTTTTTTCCCGCAGGACGAATCACTGGGCGGTTGTGAGGTAGCGGAATCGAACGGAGGCTCGCGGGACCTCGCTGGTAGACACGCGAGCTACCTGAACTGTCGCCCGTCGTCTGAGTCCCCTCGTCCTCGTCGGACGAGTCCGCCCCCATGGCTGCCACGTCGGTCTCCGGAGCCTCCTCACGAGGAGGAGAAGGAGACCGCGCCCTCCTGCGGCCACCACTGCCCCTCCTGTCACCTCCTGAGGACGTGGCTCCTGATGACCCCTTGTAACACCCCCGGTGTTACGTTAGCCTAAACCTGCCATGTCATCATCATCATTGCATGAGCATTCATGATTAGAGAACACTAATGCAAATGACCAAAATGAGTTTACAATTCTAGGGTGTTGGTTGTGCTCTTTTATATCGTATGTGCAAGTCATTAAACTCCACTCACAATTTTACTTTTATAAAAGCAACCAACTAAAACCAACTTTGATGTTTGCAAGTGCTTGGCTAACCCTGACTCACACCCTAACCGTGTTTTACAATTCAAATGATGCAAAAGAGAGAACCAAAGTTGAATTCGGAATCCGAATCCCAAATCCTAACCCTAGTGGTTAAGTGTTGGAATTCGAATTTCATTTTCAATTTTGGTGAGCTAACCATAATTAATTTTCTAAATAAAAGTTGCTAACCAATGGTACCATTGCAAAGTATGAAGTTTGTACTTTGAAAGTATGCTATTGGTTGGGTTTGAAAAGTGCCACAACTTCATTATTTAATTGCCCAAAAATCCAATTTGAAAATCCTTTTCAAAATCCAAATTTTTAAAAGCCTTTTTGCCCCTTTTACAATTTCACCTCAAAATATTCAAAATTTGGGAAAACTCTAAAAATACAGTTTGTGCATATCTTTGAGCTCTACAACTTTGGTATACAAAGTTTTTCAAGTTTTTAAATAAAATTTTAAATTATTTCAAAAGTTCTTTAAAGCGAAAAGTGTCCCCTTTTGAGTTTTAAACTCCAATTCAAAAATTATTTGGTTTCATGAAAAACTTTCTAAATGAAAGTTGTAGATATTGAAAAAAATATAATAACTTTTATTTTTGGAGATTTTCATCTTTTATTCAAAATTTAAAAGTAATTTTGAAATCCCAAAAACTAGAATTTGAACTTATTTTCAAATTTGAATTGTAATTCAAAAAAAATATTTGGATTCTGATAAAACTTCCTTAATGAAAGTTATAGAGCAATAAATTTTGTGCAATCTATATTTTGGAAGATTTTTGAGTTTAGTTCAACTTTTTGGAGTAATTTTAGAAGGGAAAGAGATGAGCTGTTCTGGTTGCTACAGTATCAAGGAGGGGGAGAAAACACCCTTCTCCTCTGCCCATGCCGGTACTGCTGCCGGTGCCGCCGTGGCCGTTGTCGCGGTTTCTCCGGCGATCACGCGCTGCCACCCACCTGGACGACATCGCGAAGCCCCCAGACACCTCAACCGATCGTCCTTTCCCTTTAAATGTCGTGCCGTGGCCGTCGACGACGTCTTCTTCTTCTTCTGCTCACCTCCGCCCATATCCGGCCGCCGCCCAAATTCACGCAGTACGTGCCATTACCGTCCTCGCCACCTTGTTAACCTTTTCGCCACTCCCTCACCTTATTCCCGAGCCACAAATCGTGGCGAGACATGGGAGTCCACCGTGCGGACTCATCTTCCGTTGCCGGTCGGCCGGCGCCCCCGCGACCCTTTCGCGCAATCGAGTCGCCTCGGGCAACCACTCCAAGCGGCGCCTTGGGTTCGCCACTGAGTCGGTGATCATCGTCGGCTCGCTCTCGAGCTTCACCCGCCCCGCGGGTGAGAACTTTCTGTTTCATCTTTGCCGTGCCGGCGCCGCCGCTCCGCCATAGTCCTTTGCCATGGTCGTTGTTGCGTCTCCACTGTGTCTCAACCCGACCGCCCAGCTCCTAGAGAGGTTCGCAAGTCACGAGGAGGTCGCGGTGGCGACCTTCTCGACGCCCGGCGACCTCATCGAGTCGGCGGGGGGAAGGCCGATCCGCCATCGTCGGCGTATCTCTTGTTTTCGGTCATCAATCGTAGTCGTGTATGCGTGCTCGTCGGGTTCGCCTCAACGAGGAGGAAGACGGGGGTGCCCTCAGCACCGCCTAAACCCTCACCGGGCGGCAAGAACGCCCGGCCGCCATCGCCGCCCTTTCTGTCCGGGACAGAGGAGGAAGAGGAAGTGCGGCCGGTCCCGCATGTCGCTGAAAGAAAGGGAAGGGGTAAAAGGGGCGACGGGTGGAGCCGGCGTGTCGGCGACCAGAAGGGGGGGAAGGAGTGCAGCAGCGCAGCGTGTGCGCGGCTGGGCCGAAGCTGGGTCGGGTTGGGCCGTGGCTGGTCCGTGGAAAAGAAAGGTTTTCTTTTTTTTTCCTTTTTGGATTTAAATACTCGAAGTTTTCACAATTTGATAAGTAAATATTCTGGGCAGATAAAATTTGAATAAAAATATATATGTGATCCTTGTGCTATGCTCTACACCAGAAAAATACTAACTTTGCTTTTTCAATAAATTTTAATTGTGCTATAATTTGCTCTTTAAATTAAGAAATGCAACTTCCATGATTTTTCATAATTAAAATATAAGTCCAAAAATTATGAATTTTGTTTTGTGTGCTAATTAGATGATAATGATCTTAATTATGAAGTTTGATCATGATTTGACTAATTTTTGTATTATGCTTAATTAACCCTTTAATTAATTAATGTTTAATTAATTAATCATGTGGTTAATTAGGGTTTAATTAATCTCCAATTAGCAAGTTAATTAGTGGCTTTCAACGACTGTAAAAATGGTCAATAAATTAGTAATTAACCTTAATCACTATTAGGGTTGCTTGATTTTGGGATTGAGTGATGACCCTAGGTCATTAACCCTAATGACCTTCGGCATTTTATGTTGATTGCGTATCGTTAGTAGTCCGTCGTCGCCGACGTTCGTTATACCTTCTTAGTGCAACTATACCGTGAAGGAAAGTTGTACTCAAGACAGTTAACAATCGTTGCATCATTATCGCATGCTCTTTTTATTCTTGCATCGTAATCATGCATCTCCATCGTGTAGCCGTGCCGTCGAAGAAGGTGTTCGGCGTGAAGAGGTTGGTCCCGATCTCAACACGGTGTCATCACTGCTCCTAACCTCGTCGAGCCCCAAGGCAAGCCCCGGATGCATTTAAACCCCGCCTTGTATTTTGAAAAGCTTTTTATATTGTATGTTGATGATGTGATGCATTAGGTAACAGGAGTTGTGTGATCACCTAATTTGGTGCATTTACCATACCTTGATATATACCCCGGATACCTGTTTTGATTTCAAAAATGCTAGTGCATGCTTAGCCCCGCAAATAGCACAGGCTTTATGAAATGTTTTTAAAGATGTGATAACAAAAGTTCCCCCTTGAGGGCGATTCACGAAAACTCGATGTTACTTGTTGGTATCCCTTTACTTTGATCGGGTCAAGGGTACGCAACAAGAGCATGATGATGAGTAAATCGAGACCGGGTGGAGTGACTTGCACCGGGAGGGGCTAGTGCCCCGGTGTAGTGTCGCCCACTTGTGAGTCGGTTAAGCACCGTTCGTTGCCTTGGCCCTTGGATCATGAGATTATTGGATAGTACTAGTCGCATGCTAATGGCGGTAAGCTCCCTTGTATGATCCATGCGAGAACGGACAACCGCACGGGAAGTAGCGTGTACCCATACTACGGGTATACCCGTCGGCGGTTGTGCCAGACCGGCGGTAGGAAAATGGTGTACTGTACTCTCGTGGCTAGGATCCGTTCTGGCAGGGAGAAATGCAAGCGTGAGTTGATGTATGTGAGATGTTTGGTCCTGCATACATCGTGTGGCTAGGAAGCCCCAGCTGGGTATATGAAGCGATTCGAATCGTCGTGTGCTCCACGATATGGGAGCCGTGATCCTCGCACCAGCATCGTAGTAATAATGGAAGTTGATGATGGAAAGTTTTGAATCCGATACTTGGTTGACAAGTGATTGATGTAGTAAAGTAAGGACTGGTTTAGTCTCTTTTGCAAAGGTGTCATTTGATCTTGCTAAAGCCTCACCTTGATTCCTTTTAGCCAGCATTCTTGAGTCTTCTCCCCAATTTTTGGTCGGGTAAGTCTTGCGGAGTACTTTTTGTACTCAGGGTTTGTTCAACCCCTGTTGCAGGTGAACCGCATGGACAAGAGTGCTACGGCCCTTGTTGCATGACGGTGATCGAGGAAGAGTCTACCGAGGAATAGATTGTGTGGCCCGTGGGCAGGGCGCTTTCGTTGTGTGATTGTAATAAAGTTATATAATGATACTTCCGCTATTTTGTAATAATGCTACTCTGGTTTGTATAAGTTTGACAAAAGTTTTATAAATTAAGTTATTGTAAGTCTTCCGCTACTCTGGTATTTTGTATGAAAACTGTTGTAATACTGTGATGTCTCTCGTAAGTATCGATCCCTGGAGGAAACGTGGTTCATCGGGGTTTCACCCGACGTAACATTCTAGGTTATGTGGTACTCAGAAATGCAGTGGATGAGAGGTCTTAGGGCCAATGTCGGTGCTTGTGGGCCATATAATTTGGAAGGTTACGCCACGAGGGTATCGAGCGGTATTTACAAAGATACTCACAAGATTACTTTTTAAAAACTTCAAAATGTTTTGGATCCAAAGTTAAATGTGGTTTGGTCCAAATTGCTTCGCTCTCCGTCTTAATTCTTTCTAGTAGCCTTTCTAGGTGCTATTTAAAGGAGTCTTAAGCGGAGTATCGTGTTGTTTTCTTTTTTGCCCTATATTACTAAAAAGTATGCTTATGTTAAATTTAAAAGTCTTTTGCTTGATCCGTAGGTTCGATCATGCATCATGTTTAATTCACTTGTTTAAAATCATATCCCCGTTGAAAAGTGCTTGGGCTAAGTAAAAATCAATCCTATTCTTGCTAGCCCTAAGGATCTCACTCTTATAGGTTCTATCTTTTCTTTCTTTCTTTCTACAAGATGGCACCGTGATTGATGCATTGAATAGAACCATTAAGCTATTTTCACCCGATAACCGGTCCCACTTCGATCCAATTCCCGACCCCAAGAGAGCAAAGTGGAGACAAGATTAATGCCACCTCAAGTACAAGAAGTCGAGGATATACCACGTGGTCCGAGAGTTTTTTCGGATGTATTCCCCGAGGAATTCTTGAATGAGCCTTTTAGGAGTTTTTTTCCTTCCTTCTCCTAAGCCACGATTCGTTTCTAAGAATTGTGACTTTTAAAAAACATGAGACTTGTAATATGAACCTTTCTACCTCCCTTATGAAACCATGTAAGATGTGTTTGCTTGACACGTTTCCTTTTTCCATTACTTAGCCCTAAGCTTTGAATCTCGGGGACGAGATTCCCTGTTAAGGGGAATATAATGTAACACCCCTGTTGTTACGTTAGCCTAAACCTGCCATGTCATCATCATCATTGCATGAGCATTCATGATTAGAGAACACTAATGCAAATGACCAAAATGAGTTTACAATTCTAGGGTGTTGGTTGTGCTCTTTTATATCGTATGTGCAAGTCATTAAACTCCACTCACAATTTTACTTTTTATAAAAGCAACCAACTAAAACCAACTTTGATGTTTGCAAGTGCTTGGCTAACCCCGACTCACACCCTAACCGTGTTTTACAATTCAAATGATGCAAAGAGAGAACCAAAGTTGAATTCGGAATCCGAATCCCAAATCCTAACCCTAGTGGTTAAGTGTTGGAATTCGAATTTCATTTTCAATTTTGGTGAGCTAACCATAATTAATTTTCTAAATAAAAGTTGCTAACCAATGGTACCATTGCAAAGTATGAAGTTTGTACTTTGAAAGTATGCTATTGGTTGGGTTTGAAAAAAGTGCCACAACTTCATTATTTAATTGCCCAAAATCCAATTTGAAAATCCTTTTCAAAATCCAAATTTTTAAAAGCCTTTTTGCCCCTTTTACAATTTCACCTCAAAATATTCAAAATTTGGGAAAACTCCAAAAATACAGTTTGTGCATATCTTTGAGCTCTCTACAACTTTGGTATACAAAGTTTTTCAAGTTTTTAAATAAAATTTTAAATTATTTCAAAAGTTCTTTTAAACCGAAAAGTGTCCCCTTTTGAGTTTTAAACTCCAATTCAAAAATTATTTGGTTTCATGAAAAACTTTCTAAATGAAAGTTGTAGATCTTGAAAAATATAATAACTTTTATTTTTGGAGATTTTCATCTTTTATTCAAAATTTAAAAGTAATTTTGAAATCCCAAAAACTAGAATTTGAACTTATTTTCAAATTTGAATTGTAATTCAAAAAAAATTTGGATTCTGATAAAACTTCCTTAATGAAAGTTGTAGAGCAATAAATTTTGTGCAATCTATATTTTGGAAGATTTTTGAGTTTAGTTCAACTTTTGGAGTAATTTTAGAAGGGAAAGAGATGAGCTGTTGCTCGTTGCTACAAAGTATCAAGGAGGGGAGAAAACACCCTTCTCCTCCGCCCATGCGTGCCGCTGCCGGTGCCGCCCGTGGCCGTTGTCGCGGTTTCTCCGGCGATCACGCGGCGCTGCCACCCACACGGGCGACATCGCGAAGCCCCCGGACACCTCAACCGTCGTCCTTTCCCTTTAAATGTCGTGCCGTGGCCGTCGGCGATGTCTTCTTCTTCTTCTGCTCACCTCCGCCCATATCCGGCCGCCGCCCAAATTCACTTGAAGACGTGCCATTACCGTCCTCGCCACCTTGTTAACCTTTTCGCCACTCCCTCACCTTATTCCCGAGCCACAAATCGTGAGCCGAGACCGCCGGAGTCCACCGTGCGGACTCATCTTCCCGTTCTTCGGCCGGCGCCGCCCCTTGCCCATGCGCAATCCGAGTCGCCTCGGAGCATCTCCGGCCACTCCAAGCAGCGCCTTGGGTTCGCCCTGAGTCGGTGATCATCGTCGGCTCGCTCTCGAGCTCGCCGCCGCGCCCCATGGCTGAATTTCACGACCATGCCGCCGTGCCCGGCGCCGCCGCCCGCCATAGTCCTTTGCCATGGTCGTTTGTTGCGTCTCCATTGTGTCTCAACCCGACCGCCCAGCTCCTAGAGAGGTTCGCAAGTCACGAGAGGTCGCGGTGGCGACCTTCTCCGACGCCGGCGACCTCATCGGAGTCGAGCAGGGAAGGCCGATCCGCCATCGTCGACGTATCTCTTGTTTCGGTCATCAATCGTAGTCGTGTCTGTGCTCGTCGGGTTCGCCTCAACGAGAGGAAGACGGGGGTGCCCTCAGCACCGCCTAAACCCTCACCGGCGGCAAGAACGCCGGCCGGCCATCGCCGTCCTTTCCTGTCTGGACAGAGGAGGAAGAGGAAGTGCGGCCGGTCCCGCATGTCAGTGAAAGAAAGGGAAGGGGTAAAGGGCTGACGGGTGGAGCCGGCGTGTCAGCGACCAGAGAAGGGGGGGAAGGAGTGCAGCAGCGCGCGTGTGCGGGCTGGGCCGAGCTGGGTCAGTTGGGCCGTGGCCTGGTCCGGTGGAAAAGAAAGGTTTTCTTTTTTTTCCTTTTTGGATTTAAATACTGAGTTTTCACAATTTGATAAGTAAATATTCTGGGCAGATAAAATTTGAATAAAAATATATATGTGATCCTTGTGCTATGCTCTACACCAGAAAAATACTAACTTTGCTTTTTCAATAAATTTTAATTGTGCTATAATTTGCTCTTTAAATTAAGAAATGCAACTTCCATGATTTTTCATAATTAAAATATAAGTCCAAAAATTATGAATTTTGTTTTGTGTGCTAATTAGATGATAATGATCTTAATTATGAAGTTTGATCATGATTTGACTAATTTTTGTATTATGCTTAATTAACCCTTTAATTAATTAATGTTTAATTAATTAATCATGTGGTTAATTAGGGTTTAATTAATCTCCAATTAGCAAGTTAATTAGTGGCTTTCAACGACTGTAAAAATGGTCAATAAATTAGTAATTAACCTTAATCACTATTAGGGTTGCTTGATTTTGGGATTGAGTGATGACCCTAGGTCATTAACCCTAATGACCTTCGGCATTTTATGTTGATTGCGTATCGTTAGTCCGTCGTCGTCGACGTTCGTTATACCTTCTTAGTGCAACTATACCGTGAAGGAAAGTTGTACTCAAGACAGGTTAACAATCGTTGCATCATTATCGCATGCTCTTTTATTACTGCATCGTAATCATGCATCTCCATCGTGTAGCCGTGCCGTCTGAAGAAGGTGTTCGGCGTGAAGAGGTTGGTCCTGATCTCAACAGTGTCATCACTGCTCCTAACCTCGTCGAGCCCCAAGGCAAGCCCCGGATGCATTTAAACCCTGCCTTGTATTTCGAAAAGCTTTTATATTGTATGTTGATGATGTGATGCATTAGGTAACAGGAGTTGTGTGATCACCTAATTTGGTGCATTTACCATACCTTGATATATACCCCGGATACCTGTTTTGATTTCAAAAATGCTAGTGCATGCTTAGCCCCGCAAATAGCACAGGCTTTATGAAATGTTTTTAAAGATGTGATAACAAAAGTTCCCCCTTGAGGGCGATTACGAAAAACTCGATGTTACTTGTTGGTATCCCTTTACTTTGATCGGGTTAAGGGTACGCAACAAGAGCATGATGATGAGTAAATCGAGACCGGGTGGAGTGACTTGCACCGGGGAGGGGCTAGTGCCCCGGTGTAGTGTCGTCCACTTGTGAGTCGGTTAAGCACCGTTCGTTGCCTTGGCCCTTGGATCATGAGATTATTGGATAGTACTAGTCGCATGCTAATGGCGGTAAGCTCCCTTGTATGATCCATGCGAGAACGGACAACCGCACGGGAAGTAGCGTGTACCCATACTACGGGTATACCCGTCGGACGGTTGTGACCGACGGCGTAGGAAAATGGTGTACTTGTACTCTCGTGGCTAGGATCCGTTCTGGGGGGGAGAAATGCAAGCGTGAGTTGATGTATGTGAGATGTTTGGTCCTGCATACATCGTGTGGCTAGGAAGCCCCAAATTTGGGTATATGAAGCGATTCGAATCGTCAGGTGCTCCACGATATGGGAGCCGTGATCCTCGCACCAAAGATCGTAGTAATAATGGAAGTTGATGATGGAAAGTTTTGAATCCGATACTTGGTTGACAAGTGATTGATGTAGTAAAGTAAGGACTGGTTTAGTCTCTTTTGCAAAGGTGTCATTTGATCTTGCTAAAGCCTCACCTTGATTCCTTTTAGCCAGCATTCTTGAGTCTTCTCCCCAATTTTTGGTCGGGTAAGTCTTGCGGAGTACTTTTTGTACTCGTGGTTTGTTCAACCCTCATTGCGTGTGAACCGCATGGACAAGAGTGCTACGGCCCTTGTTGCATGACGGTGATCGAGGAAGAGTCTACCGAGGAATAGATTGTGTGGCCCGTAAGGTGGCGCTTTCGTTGTGTGATTGTAATAAAGTTATATAATGATACTTCCGCTATTTTGTAATAATGCTACTACGGTTTGTATAAGTTTGACAAAAGTTTTATAAATTAAGTTATTGTAAGTCTTCCGCTACTCGGTATTTTGTATGAAAACCGTTGTAATCTTTGTGATGTCTCTCGTAAGTATCGATCCTGGAGGAACGTGGTTCATCGGGGTTTCACCCGACGTAACATTCTAGGTTATGTGGTACTCAAATGCACGGCCGATGAGGTCTTAGGGCCAATGTCGGTGCTTGTGGGCCATATAATTTGGAAGGTTACGCCACACCCCTCTCCTTGAATGGAAGGGCGTGGCCGTCGGTACCTCGGCGGCTTTTTGCCTCGGTGTCTGATCGCCCGCCATCTTTGTTCGGTCACACCGCAATTTACAAAAAATATAGAAGAAGTATTAGTACATATAATACAAATATTTTGAAATTAATACGAAAACATAATTACTAGAAGCAGTAGTATTACACGCATTAGGAATAATCTTCATGATTGGGATCATATGTGTCATCGTCCTTTGTCAAAATTGTCCAAATGGATGCGCCAGATCGAAAGCATCGTCACCAATATCGGGAGGATTTATGTTGTCAACGTCGTCATTGCCTAGACGGAATCGCTCAAGCATTTCTATGTCCCTAGGATCCAAAGACCACCTCTCCGGCGTCCTCGTCATCATTCGTTTCGGTGTCTACTTCCATTTCGATCGGATCGGGTAAGACTATCTCAAATGACCCCTGTGAGTCCCGCCTCGCTTGATAGAAATCGCCATCATATGTGGTCGCGTTGAAGTTGTAATCTTCATCATTTGGGGAGGTAGTTTACCATGCGGTGATACCCGGTGCACAATAGACCAACCCTTTAGATGATCTTTGTCTTCGCACGCGTATGGCGTATGATACACTCGCCGCACGCCTTGTTGAGCCACAACATAGACATCTTTTCCCTTATAGACGGAATCATGCCTAATCTCGACTAGCCCAAGATGAGGGGTGCGTCTCGTTTGTTGAGGATCAAACCAGTGGCACTTGAATATGATAGGTGTAAGAGGTTTGGAGCCATGAAATAAAATTTCATAGATCTCCTCAATTCTTCCGTAATGGTCGAGACCATCGGTGCGGGTGTGAAAATTTTGTTGTTGGTGGTTTTTCGATTGGGGACGAGATCGCCGTGTCTTGCCGTGTGAAAGCGATATCCGTTCACGTCATAAACGTTATATGACTTCACCCTAGCATCAAAGCCGTTTGCAACCTGTCTCAACTCCGTACTCATGGGCGCACTGGTCTGGGCCTGCAAGGTCAAGCATTGATACCACGTGAAACTATTAGAACATGCGATCTACTTGGAATATGGACTAAGTACGAGATAAGTTGGATAGTACCTTTTGTTTGAACCAAGAAATGAAATCAGGCCTACCCGTTCCCGCACCCCGTGCAAGAAGGGTATCATATTGTTGCGGAGTAGGAGCAGTTGACTGATGCCAGTTTTCATGAATGAATTCCCTATATCAAAGAGAATCAATGAGGTTGGATACATAAAATTGACGAGATTGTGTCGAGAAAAGTTTGTTGACAACTTACTCAATGAATGGCGAAACCTCGGTAAGGTTGGTCAACACATACAAGGTGTGATCATGCGCCACTCTTCATTATCCAATGTCTTATTTGTCCCGCGACTTGCCTTTGTCGAGTGGGCCTTTAAAAAAAGGTCGAGGGTCGATTCATTTTCACTAGCATTGTAACGAGGGAGTGGATTCTGGTTGCTAGGAAAATTCGGCTTGTAGTACGTTGTTGTGAAGTTTGAAACCTCCTCTCGAAGGCTTGCCCTCGCAATCGAAGCCTCAATCCTCGGCTTTATTTGTACATTTCTTGCGAAGAATCTTTAGTAATCTCTCGATTGGGTAGCACCAACGGAACTGCACGGGCCCCCCCATACGTGCCTCGTACGGAAGGTGCACAATAAGATGCTGCATCGGCAAGAAGAAGCCGGGTGGAAAGATCTTCTCCAGCTCATAGACCAACACAGGTGCCCTTCTTTCCAAGTCTTCAATGACGGTCAGAGATATCTCCTTGGCACAAAGCTGGCGGAAGAAATAACTCAACTCTGCCAGGACTCGCCAGATATGCTCGGGGACAAAGCCTCGGGCCATCGACGGAAGTAGCCGCTCAATCCATATGTGGTAATCATGACTCTTCATCCCGTTGACTCGCATAGTCTCTAAGTTCACTCCCCCCTTTCAGATTCATTTGCATACCCATCGGGGTACATTAAGTTCTTGATCCATTTAAGTACTTGCCTCCTTTGAGCAGTGTCAAAACATAATCGGCCTTAGGCCTTCTCCAACGTTGTCCCGAGACAGAGGCCGCATCTCAGTAGCTTCGGTCTATCACACAATGTCTCTAGGTCCACTCTAGCCTTAGCGTTGTCCTTAGACTTGTTAGTATCCATCAGTGTTGCCCAAAGTGCCTCAATGATATTCTTTTCGGTGTGCATTACATCAATGTTATGGGGCAATTTGAGGTCATCGAAATAAGGGAGCCTTGTCAAGCGAGTTATGAGTCCACATATGTTGCTCACCATATCCCACAAAACCACCTTCTTCTTTAGCCACAAGAGCATCTATCCGAGCACGAACCTCGGCACCGGTGAGCATGCGTGGTGGCGGGTCCCTCACTTTCACACCTTTTCGTAAAGCTCTTGGTGTCCTTTCTGAATGGATGGTCAAGAGAGAGGAACCGACGATGTAGGTCGAACGGCGAATACTTGCCACCCTTCTTCAACCATATGAACCTCACGGCTTCCTTGCATACCGGGCATGGGAACTTCCCGTGAACACACCATGCATGTGAGTAATAACCCGCACGCCCAGAAATCATGCAAAGTGAGTAGTGGTACCAGACGTGCATTTTGAAGCTTGTCTTCGTAGCTCGGTCGTATGTCCATACACCTTTCTCCCAAGCATGGATCAATTCATCTATCACAGGCTCCATGAAGACACCCATATTATTCCCTGGGTGTCCAGGAATTATCAACGTCAAGAATACGTTTTGGTGTTGAAAGGACACGCCGGGGGGTAGGTTTAGGGGCACAGCGAACACGGGCCAACATGTGTATGGGGAAGCCATCATTCCATATGGATTGAACCCATCTATTGCCAACGCAACACGTACATTACGAGCCTCAGCGGCTTTGTCCGGGTGCCGGTCATTGAAGTACTTCCATGCTTCTGCATCGGATGGATGTACCATCTTATCAGAACTGTACCGTGTGCCATTTTTGTGCCATGTCATCTGTTTTGTGGATTCCTCGGTCATGTATAGCCGTTGAAGCCTCGGCAGGAACGGAAGGTGCCGTAGGACTCTCGCCGAGATCGAAAGTTGCCACTTCTGGTCATCACCATAGTCTACCTTGAGGTACCTTGAGGATTCACACTTCGGACAATACTTTGCATCCTTATGTTCTTGTCTAAAAAGGACGCACCCCTTCGGACAAACATGTATCTTGTCATACGGCATCTTAAGTGCACAAAGGAGTTTCTCGGACTCGTACAAGTTCTTCGGCATAATATGTCCCACCGGTGGCATGGTGCCCCACACAGCCAACATCTTATCGAAGCCTTCTCGACTTAGGTTTAACTCGGCCTTCAACCCCATTACACGTCCAACGGCATCAAGCTGAGAAACCTCGGTATGCTCATGAAGGGGTCTCTGTGCCGAGTCCATCATTGCGTAGAATGCCTTGGCGGTCGCCTCCGTCTCCTCCTTTTCACGTTCTTCAGCAAACTGAGCTTGGTGAAAGTCATCTAGCATGTCTGCTACCCCGGCACCATCATCAAAAGTTACGAGCCATGGTCTCACCACCTCGTGCCTCAAACGATCTACTTCACCATGATAGATCCACCGATGGTATCCCGGCGTAAATCCATTGGTCACAAGATGTTTACCCATGGTGCCCTTGTCTCTCCTTTTCATGTTGTCACATTTGCTACAGGGACAACAAACTAGAGAATGTCCTCTAGCACTCTCGCCAAATGCATGTTTCAAGAATTCATCTACCTTCTTCACCCATTCAAGGTCGTAGTCTCTCGGGCCTCTCCGGCCCGTGTACATCCAGTCACGGTCCTCCATCCTTTAATATACATAACAGCGACTAATGTGACCATCCTTTGCAACTACGTGATATTCCTACTATCTAATAGGTGAGGATAGGTCCTAATCCCACCCGCGGATGTGTAGATGAGGTTAGTTTCCATGGTCGGCTCTGCCCGAGAGACAATTTCGGCAAAGACACCTACCCGGCATTGTTCTCCCGATACACGCCCCGCAAAGGAGAGTGTGTATCCGGAGAACAACAGGACGTCTTTGTCGAAACTCGTCTCCTCGGATCGGAGCGGACCATGGAAACTAACCCATCTACGCATCCCGCGGGCTGTCCAAAAAACGTGGACAATCCGAAACAGATAAGGTCGGAGATATGCAAAGCTCGCATACCGCCACCCTATCTCTTTCGGACGGGAGACGCTAACAAGGTTACGCGATCTACGACAATGAGACGTAAAGCGGGTTATACCTAAGGGTGGTGGTGACGAGGCTAAGCGGGGCCGTGGCGAAGTCGGTGCGATGGCGAGGCGACGCAAGGCGTGAAGACCCGCAACGCAAATTTAAGACGATCGGGGTCACCGAGGAACTCCGGCTTCGCTCCGACAGGTCCTCGCCCCGCATAGAAACCAAAGACATTAGGGTCGGGTTGTAATTTTCAGCAGCACCTCCCCTGCACGGGGAGGTTTGCAATACCCGCAAAAAACGGCACGAAGGTCGACATTCACAACACGAAGGCCGACATTCACAACGACATTCACAACGGCAGTTGTTCGATCAAATAACTCTCCAGGTAACACTATCCATTTCTATTTGGCACATGGCCTTGCAGGTTCAGTACTTACTATGTGTAGCTTTATATATTATTAACAATGAGTTGCTCTTAATATCCTTTCTGCATATAGCCTTGCAGGTTCAGTCATTGCCATGTTTCCATCTCCTATTGTTATCACACTGTGCAATGTCAAAAAATTGGCAACTTGCTCATTTTGCAAACTTATTAGCTTGGTGCAAATCTGAATAAAAAAAAATTATGCTATATGCAGCATGTAAATGTGTTTCCATCCCTTTGGCCTTTGCAGACTAAAATGTGATTACATTTTGTGGTTCCTACCGTGAAGCAATACAACCATAACCATGCAGAGGATGGATTGTAGCACTATGCAAGACCAGAGGAAGCTAGAGTTTCATTTGAAGTGCACACGCCATGATCTTTCTATAGGGTCTCAAGCTTTTAGTGATGTGTAAGCACCACAAATAAATAACTAAATAAATTAGAACAGTAGAGGTAATATGTGCTGAGCAACACAGTATGAAAGCTAGTACCATTCGAATAAGCTACTGCTACCATTTCAGACAAACACAAGCCACCTAACACATTATTTTCCTCAAAGACAGAACAACAGGCTGAATCTTATTTATCAACTTCAATCTGAATGTTTCTTAACCAACAATTCTGTCAATTATAACCAGTACAGCAGCCAGCAGTACGGACAGGGATGGAAAGGGATGGAAGGGAAGAGAACGAGAGTACCTGCCGGCTTTGGCTGTCTGCTCGGTCTCCCCGCGAGCGCCGTGGACGCCGCGTTGCATGAGGGATGGCGGCTGCGACGACAGCAGGTGGGGACGACGGCGACGGCGGCGCCCGACGAGTGCAGGGTACAGCCACCTGGGACGGCGGTGGCTCGGGCGCAGTGCGGCGGCCGACGAGGGTCTCCGGCGGCATCGCATCCTCCGGCGGCTGCTCCCCGGACCCCGAAGCCTCCCGCGCTGCTCCTGCGGCACGGCTTCGCGGCGGGGGGCAAGTGGGGGGGCACAGCTTGCGGCCACTGGACGGCGGTGGATGGCACGGCTCGCTGCTCCCGGGCGCGGAGCGCGATCCCGGCGTGGGCGGCGCGCTTCGCTGCTCCCGGCGCGCACGCGGATTCGGCGTGGCGCGGGGCGCGGGCGCGCGCGGGCGCTGGGCGCGGCGGGCTTGGGCGGCGTGGGCACGGGCGGGCGGGCGGGCGGCGCGGGGCGGCGCGCGGCGGGGGCGCGGGGCGGCGGGCGGGCGGGCGCGGGCGGGGGCGGCGTGGGCGCTTGGCGATGGAAGCTCTCGGCCGCAGGCGGGCGGTGGGGAAGGAGAGGTGCGTCTAGGGTTAGAGTTGGGCCAGGTTGGGCCTTAACCGGCCAATTTTTCTTTTTTTAAAAAAAGCCCTTTGCCGTGGGCTTGGCGGGCGGGCACTCGGCAAAGATGGTCTTTGCCGAGTGCCACCAGAGGCCTTGGCAAATTTTAAATTTTTTTTTTTTTTTTGCCGAATATTTTTTTTAAAGCATTCATATATAATTTAAAACTATATTTTCAATTTAAGTGAATTTTAGACTTTTTTGCTATATTTCATTTATTTATTTCTTCTAGTTGAATTTTTTGGAATATTTCAAATTTGAACGTGGGTGCATGAACTAATAGAATGTGATTGTAACACCCCTGGTGTTACGTTAAACTGAACCCACCATAAACCCACCATGTCACCATGTTATACATTAAGCATCATGTTCAATGATAATGTAATTAGTATGTGATCATGTGCGTCATTAATTTGGTAACCAAGCATTAAAGTGCATTAGTGCATTTCATGGTATAATAGTCTTTCCATGATTCATACTTTGTCTTGCATGTTGATTATGTTTTGATATGTTAATCATGCTTGATGATCAGTAGTGTAGTTTGTTAATTAAATAAAATGAGTTTACAAGTACTAGGGTTGGTTTGTGCTCTTTATATTGTATGTGTGTGTGTATCTTATTTAAACTTCACTTATATGTTTCATTGTGTTTGTAAAAGCAATCCACTAAAACCAACCTTGATGTTTGAGAGTGTGTGGCTAACTATGTTTCACCTTCCAAACATGTTTTACAAGTCAAATGATGCAAAGCAAGAACAAAAATTGAATTTGGAATTCAAATGCCAACTCTTTCCATGATTGGTTTAAGTGTTGGAATTTTAATTTCATTTTCAATTTCGGGGAGCTAACCATAATTTTCTAAATAAAAGTTGCTAACCATTGGCACTATTTCAAAGTATGAACTTTGGACTTTGAAACAATGCCATTGGTTGGTTTTGAAAAAGTTCCATAACATCATTAATTAATTGCCCAAAGTTCGAATTTGAAATTCCTTTTCAAAACTAAAAATTTCAAAAGCTTTTACCCCTTTTTCAATTTCACCTCAAAATATTCAAAATTTGGGAAAACTCCAAAAATATAGTTTGTGCATCTATTTGAGCTCTACAACTTTGGTATATAAAGTTTTTCAAGTTTTTGAATAAAAATTGAAGTAATTTCAAAAGTTGTTTGAATTGAAATTGCCCCTTTTGAGTTTTAAACTCTAATTCAAAAATTATTTGTTTTCATGAAAAACTTCCTAAATGAAAGTTGTAGATATTGAGAAATGGAACAACTTTTATTTTTGAAGATTTTCATCTTTTATTCAAAATTTGAAAGTAATTTTGAAATCCCAAAAGTTAAGGTTTTGCTTCTTTTCTAATTTGAATTCAAATTTTAAAATCTGTTTGGAATCTGACCAAACTTTCTACATGAAAGTTGTAGAGAATGAAAAGTTGAACAATCTATATTTTGGAAGATTTTTGTGTATAGTACAATTTTTGGGAGTAATTGCAAAATTTTCAGAAAAGGGGTGAGGTGGCGGTGCTACAAGAACTGGGGGATTTCGTTTTCTCTTCCTCTCTGCCCATACCGTCGCCGGCGCCGTGGCGGTTGCTCCGTGCCCTTCCGGCGTTTGGCGTGGCCAGACCACTGCTTTCGTCTTCGCGAAGCTCGGCCACCCTTTCCTTCTTCTTCGCCGCCTTCAAATAGCCTTTGAGCCGGCCGTCGTCTTCTCTTTTCCCTTGCTCTCCCATCGCCGGCGAACCCACTGCGCCGTCAAAATTGGCGTGACTGGCTGCTCCATCAATCCTGCCATCATTTCCAACAGCCCCGCCACTCCCTCATCTCTCTTTCGAGCCATCGATTGCAAGCTATAGCCGTCTAGATCGGCGCATATTTGTCTTCTTCCTCCCGGCCGTGCAGGCGCCGCGCCGCCCCGCCTCACCGTGCCAAGCTCCATCTAGCGAGTCACATGCCAAACCAAGCTTTGCCCTAGAACCGCCATGAGCTCTTGATCGGCTTCGTTCCACCGTTCAGCTCTCAACCGGCGTCGGTTGTCTTTGGAACGGCACCTCGCGCCGCCCGTCACGGGCTCTGTTGCTCGCCGCCCGAGCTCCGCCTCGCCCGACCAGCTCCCTCCGGCACACCACCGAACCAATAAACATCACCCGGTAACTCCGCCTAGCCTCCACGGTTCTCACCGGTCCGTCCAATTCATTTCTACGGCGCGGTTCGCTTGAACGCCCAGGCGGCCGAGCCGCCATGGCCGGCTTTGCCCTCACTCCGGTCGCCAATCCATCCAACCTTTTTCCCAACCCGGTTCGCCTCGTTGTCGTGGTCCTTTTGGTGCCGTCGCAATCGCTTCTCACCCGCCGACGGCGGAAAGCCGGCCCGGCACCACCGATCGCCTCTCGGTTCAAATGAAGAAGGAGAGGGAGGGAGAGACTGACGAGCGGGACCGGGCTGTCAGCGACCAGAGAGAGAGAGAGAAGAGCGCAGCAGCGCGCGCGCGGGTTGGGCCGCAACCGGGCAATTGGGCCGGACCGTGGCCCGCGAAGGAGAGGAAGGTGTTTTCCTTTTTCTTTTATGGTTTTTAAATGCTGTTTTTCATAATTTCATAATTGAATATTCTGGGCAATTAAAAATATAACAAAAATTTATATGTGATCCTCATGAGCTGTAGTTTCATAGAAAAATATGTGTGCAGCATGTTAAGTAATTTTGTCATGTTTAATAATTGCATGTTTTAATTAAGAAATGCTTAGTGTTTGATTTTTGTAGAGCAATATATTAATCCAAAAATCATGAAAAATTAGGAGCAAGCTTTTCATGTTATGGGTGACCTTCACTAAAATTTGTGCACTATTTTGAGTAAGTTTGTTTTTATAATTAATTTCTACCTTGATTCATGGCTATAAAATGATAAATAAAATAACCTTTAGTTAATTAGTTTTTAATTAAAATATTGGGTGATTTGTGGTATTGTTTGAAGACCCTGGATCAGCAACCCTCTCTGGTCCAAGGCATGATCATAGTTAGTTATATGTAGAGTTGCTCACATGTTTAAATAAATAATAAATGCCTAAAGTAATTAGTGATATGCTTTGCTTAGATTGATTTCCATTTTGGTATTGCTTGTAGACCAAGAATCATTATCACCCCAATGGTTCATGGCTTGATTGTGTAGTAGTAGAAGTAATCAACATCACATGTGTGTTGCATAGTGATAGTTATCATCACATGTGTAGTAATAGCTAATTAATTAGCAAGTTTAATTAGCGGCTTTCAACAACTGTAAAAGTGGTTAATAAATTAGTAATTTACCTTAATCACCATAGGGTTGATTGAGTTTGGGATTGAGTGATGACCCTAGGTCATTAACCCTAAATGACCTTCGGCATTTTATGTTGCTTGCGTATCGTTAGTCCATCGTCGTCGGTGTTAATGATGATCTCTTAACATCATTATACCATGAAGGAAAGTTGTACTCAAGATAATAATAAGTTGAGTTGTCTCATCCATATTGCATCATCTCGCATCATGTCATGTCATTAAGCATGCATCATTCCTTTACGTATAGTTTACACGTGAGAGCGATGGGTTGCGATGATCAAGTTTCAAAGAAGATCCGCGGTGATCCAACCCTGACGAGGTGAATCCACAAAGATGCCGGTGTCAAAGATTAACGACTAACCTTCATCGCAACACAGGCAAGCCAGGATACATTAAACCCTTTCTTGAATTTCGAAAGTTCTTTATAATTTTATGTTGATGATATGATGCACTAGGTGTAGGAGTTGAGTGATATCCTATCTTGATGCATTTACCGTACCTTGATATACTATCCCTGAAACCTGTTTTGATTTGAAAATATTTAGTATATGCTTAGTCTTGCTGATAGCATAGGCTTTGCAAATAAAATGCTTTCAAAAGTTGATCACAATATCCCCGTTGAGGGTAATTATGAAAACCTGATGTTGCTTATTGTTTATCCTTTACTCGATCGGGTCAATGGTACTCAATAAGAACATGATGATGAGTAAATTGAGACGTAGGTGGAGTGACTTGCATCGGGAAGGGCTAGTGCCCCGGTGTAGTGTCGTCCCACTTGTGTCGGTTAAGGACCAAATCCATTGTTTGGCGCTGGGATCATGAGGTTATTGGATAGTACTAGTCGCATGCTAATGGTGGTAAGCTCCACTTGGACTATTCGTTACTAGAACGGACAAGAAGCGTGTACCCATCCTACGATGCGCACCGCCCGAAGTGACCGAGCGGTCGTAGAGAGGTGGAGTAACCGCACGCCCGTTACGGTGTGGAGAAATCCGAGCGTTGAGTTGATGTATGTAAGATGGTCAGTCATGCATACATCGTGTGGCTAGGAAGCCCCGGCCGGGTATATAAGCGATTCGAATCGTCGTTGCTCCACGATATGGGAGACTTGATCCGAGTCCCGGCATCGTAGTAATGAGGAAAGTTGCTGAGGATGGGAAGTTTTGGAAATCGAGATCTTGCTTGACAAGTGGTTGCTCTAGACTAGGATAACCTAGATGGATAGCTTAATGCTTAATGAAAATATCAGATAAGAATAAATAGTAAGGATCAACATTATTCGCTTTTCCGCAAAGGTGTCCTTGATTCTTGCTAAAGCCTTACCTTGATTCCTATCACCGGCATTCCTGAGTCTTCTCCCATCTTTTTGGTCGGGTAAGTCTTGCGGAGTACTTTTGTACTCGGGGTTTATTTGACCCCCAAGTTGCGGTGATGACTAGTGAAGCTAACTTTCGGTCATACCGATTGGGCTTGGCATGATCGAATATCTTCCTTACGCAAAGTTCTCTTCTTGCTTCCGCGAACTCAGTTAAGTTTTATTTAATCAAACTCTGATCAAATGTTGTAATCTTCTTTTGTAAATCTTCCGCTACTCTGTTATGTTTGTATAAATGGTTGTAATACTGCAAGTTCTTTGTAAGAAGTGGATCCTGGAGGATCGTGGTGTCATCGGGGTTTCACCCGACAGAACATTGTGAGTTATGTGGTAGACAAGTATGACTGACAGAGGTCTTAAGGACAATGTCAGGTGCTTGTGGGCCATATAATTTAGAAGGTTCGCCCCACGGTGATGATTCAAAAATAATATTCATGCTCTTTAGTGTATTTTGTGGCTATAACCAGAAACTCACATAAAATTCCAAACGTCTTGGCCACGGAACATGGCGTTGATCTCATGATGAAAGTGTTTTTAAATTATATAAAATGCAAACAAAATCCAAAAACCATGAAACTTGTCAACGTGCCATGTTATCATACGCGGAGGCGGTGATAAAAAAGTGATAATGTTTCGAGAAAGTTTTGACAAGTGACCCTTAGAACCGAGACATATCCGCACATCATTACATGTGATGACAACATGAGATGTCTAGGTTTTATACTACCGACGTCGAACTGTCTCCAAACCTTCTCAATTTTTTTTTGTAGCCTCCATGTACCATGACAATACACATCAACAAGTTTCGTGATTTTCAAAATTAGTTTGCATTTTCTATAATTAAAAACCCTTCTCCCCGCGAAGTTCCACGTTATGTTACGTGACCAAGATGTTTTCATGTGACTTCCTAGATACGGCCATAAAATACACTAAATACGAATAATATCATTTTTGGATCATTAATTTATATTATTGCATGCAATCGCAGTTCAAATTTGAATTATACGAAAAAAATCAAGAAAACAAAATAAATGTATGAAATATAGAAAAATAATAGAAAATACACCAAATTTAAACATGTAGATTTTAATACTATAGGAGAGTTCCAAAAAAATTTGGGCAACAAAAAACATAAAAAAATTCGGATGACAGAGAAAAGCCATCTATGAAAATTAGTTTTAAACAAAAAAAAAAAAAAATCTTTCTTTGAGTGCCAAGCGGTAGGCACTCGGCAAAGACTAACAGCAGGGCCGGCCGTGACGTCCCTCCACGAGCTTTGCCGACGGCCAAGATTTGCCGTGGGCCGGGCCTTCGGGAAATTTTCTTTGCCGAGTGCTGCCTCTTTGCCGAGGGCTGGGCACTCGGCAAAGGGTTCTTTGCCGAGGGTCTTTACGTGCCGAAGGCCTTTTCTCCTGGCCTTCGGCAAAGGAAGCCTTTGCCGAGTGCCCGCAATTAAGCCTTCGGCAAAGAATTTTGCCTTCGGCAAAGTCTCCAAATCCGGTAGTGGAGGGAGAGGTTGCTGCTATATATGATTGATGTGGGCGCCTCGCATCGCCTGGACGTGCATTTACTTTGGTGCTGATGGCTCCATGCTCATGAATGATTATTACATGGAATCTATTAAAGCATCAAAAAAGGATCTACTCCCTCCGTCCCATCGGGTAAGAGCGTCGTAAAAAGCGTGTTTGTGAGGGGCACGGTTTTCCAACGACAAACTCTATGGGACGGGAGGGAGAATGCGACAGGTGATCGTGACCAAACGTCCAGCATTTAACTAATCCAGTCATACTGTACTCTACTACTCATCAGCAGCTACTCCACGCACACGGCCGGAATGGAAGCTACTCCCGTAATAATGTAGCTCGATCGGATTTTTCTTCTTCTGTCGCGCTCGTGCCAGCGCGCAGCTGAAATCGACCAGATTTTTTTTTTCCCCGTTGATAAGATCATCCTACTCGTATACGTAAACTCTTTCCTGTTCCGTTTCAAATTACAAGACAAAATTGACTACTTGTCTTATTAAAAACAAATTATAAAGGTATAGCTAAATTTAAGTTATTCTTAAAGAAATTTTATTAAAAAAGAAAACTATAAAAATAATTATTTATATAATTCTTTAATAAAATAAGTGATCAAACCTAAGACAAAAGGATCAAATGTCTTATAATTTAAAACGAATTAAATACTTTAATTGTGAGTACTACGTATAGTAGTAGTATAGGAGTATGCATGTATGTACAATACCTGCCCATCCACGTACAAATATAAATCACACTGTCACTGTCGTCGGTAGAAATAAATGAAGGCACGGTTTTCTTCAGGCTGAGACCGGCGTGCATGTTCCTGCACGGCCATCAACGCGCGCCGGTGCTTTCAATCCGGATCTGTTCCTTCCTTTTGCAACAGAAATAATAATCCAGCAGGTGCGGCAGTGGCGGCACGCACGCATGCACTGCACGGCTGCCTGCCTGCCGCTGCTGGTTGCTTAGTTCGGCTAGACACGGCGAAACGAAAGCGGCACGCATGCTGTTGCGTTCCCACTAGGTGTAGCTAGTCCCAAATTTTTTTAAAAAAAAGCCTCAACGCCAAGACCGCCTGCACTGACATGATCGAGTGAGTGAGCATCTATCTATCTTTCCCACTACCACCGGAACACGAGTGAACATGGTCCACAGCACCGCATCGATGAACCGACCATCTCGCCTACGTTCTTGGTTCCCACACGGCCACACCGCACGGGGTGTTTGGATTCCCCTGGCAAATTTTTTGCCCCGTCCCATCGAATCTAGTCACACATATATGGAGTAATAAATATAGTCTAAAAAAATAATTAATTACACAGATTGCGATAACTTTACGAGACGAATCTTTTAAACCTAATTAGTCTATGATTTGATAATGTGGTGCTACAGTAAACATTCGCTAATGACGGATTAATTATACTTAAAAAATTTGTCTCATCGTTTTCTGACGAATTCTGTAATTTGTTTTTTATTAGTATTTGAAACCCCCTTCCAACATCCCTCCGACATTCTGATGTGACACAGGCAAAACTTTTTCCACACAATCCAAACACGCCTACCTTGCTCGAGACCTCGAGTACACGTCCAGAACGGAGTTCAACGATATAGTGCGTGCCCTCACTGATAGTACCTTTTATTTCACTACCATAAATATATACTATGTTGTACCTATCTATTTTGAAGACATTTTACGAGACAATAACGAAGGTACTGTAAGCCGTAGATGATATGTCAATGACTTACAGTAGATAATAATTGGCTTTAGTTTTAATCATGCTCTAATTAGAGAAGTGGAAACAAATAAATGTCCTTTAGCATTCCTGAGGTTTATATTCATGCATAAATATTTTTTTTGAAGTATTCCATCTTCATCAAATTAACTAACTCTCATGAAAAAAATTTCCTTTCGGGTTTAAGCCTTGTCTGAAAGAGACACGCATATTAAAGAAAAAAGATTTTGCATACTTCTTACAGTTGTATACTTATAAATATCAAACCTACAAATGTAGAGGTACAATTAGGCATGAATTGTTATTATTGTCTACTTCAAAACCTATGTTCTGCTTCAAATAATGACAATTATTATAAATGACAATTGTTTGCATTCAATTAATAATCTATAAAAGATTTTAGATAGTAATGGTCAAATAAAACTAAGGAATTAGTTTTGCTTCAAATAAATAGAGATGGATTTCAAAATCCGTATACGAGGTCGAGGTAGGAGGACGATATGCTAAATGGGATCTTTAATATGTTCTAAAATTAATGAACCCGTTGGGATGAAATCATTAGGATGCATGCATGAACTCTATTAGGGTTTGTTTGGCTACATCTAAATACACTTTAATCCATATGGTTTAGAAGGAATTGGAGTGTATTTTAGTTTAAATTCTACATCAATCTCTCCTAAACCATATAGATCGAAGAGTATTTGCACGTAGCCAAACAAGACCTTATTCTGTTACGGCTATCTAGCTGCCGATTTGCAATACCGGTAGGAATTGAAACGATGAAGGAATCCTTTGTTCTATGCGCCTACGCCTATGCACCGAACTAGGATTCCGTCATGGAAATGCACCGGCACCCATGCATGGCATAGTGGACCGCGTCCATGCGAGCATCCATCCGCAACCGGACAACCGTCACCTCCCCACCCCGCACCCAATAAAACGCCACGCCACCACCACCAGTCCACCGCCGGGGTCCATCCAGCGCTCACGGGCACGAGAGCTTCCAACCCGGACCAAGGCCTCCTGAGTCCTCACTCCCTTCCTCCCCAATCCTCCTCCCTGACCCCACCCCACTGCGCACTTGGTCGCAGCGAACAAGCAAGGAACAATGGCGGCGGCTCGGTACCGCCCGCCGCCGCGGAGCCTCGCGCCGCCCGTCGCCGTGCTCCTCCTCCTCCTCCTCCTCCTCCTGGCCGGCCCAGCGGGATCATCATCAACGGCCAGCCCCATCAAGACGGTGGTGGTGCTGGTGATGGAGAACCGTTCCTTCGACCACATGCTGGGGTGGATGAAGCGTCTGAACCCGGAGATCGACGGCGTGACGGGGCACGAGTGGAACCCGGCCAACACGTCGGACCCGTCGTCGGCGCGCGTCTACTTCGGCGACGGCGCGGCGTACGTGGACCCGGACCCGGGCCACTCGTTCCAGGAGATCCGGCAGCAGATCTTCGGCTCCGACGACGCGTCGGGACCGCCGCGGATGGACGGCTTCGTGCAGCAGGCCCGCTCCATCGGCGGCGGCAACATGACCGACGCCGTCATGCACGGCTTCGCCCCCGACAGCGTCGCCGTCTACCGCGAGCTCGTCTCCCAGTTCGCCGTCTGCGACCGCTGGTTCGCGTCTGTGCCGTCGTCCACGCAGCCCAACCGGCTGTTCGTTCACTCCGGGACCTCCGCCGGCGCCACCAGCAACAACCCGACGTACGTATCTTGCTATACTCGTATGCGTGCTCCTGCATTTTCGTTTTTTTTGATTTGTCTGCTTTATTATTATTATTTATTGTATATCCATTATTGTCCACTGGCTGTGGCTGGCATCTCATTTATTTCAATTTCTTGTCGTATTTAACAACCTGCTTGATTTTTCGAGCTGGCATATTATTACTGCGTTCCGACGAGTGCGTGTGGACGATCGACCACCGTAGGAAACAAAATTTCAACGGGACGGGTTGGTTGCCAACCTTTGTTACACGTACCATTGAACTATTGATAGATAGATATGGAAGCTAGTACTGCAGTGCTGGTGGTGGCTTAATTGCTAGGCGGTGTCAATTAATCTGTTGCATGCTCTCGCTCGCTAGAGTTAATATAGCCTATGTAACTTTTTTTTTTTTTTTATCCACACTATAGTACCTCGCTGCCAGCTTTTTTTATTCATTTTGTCTTGGAATTTTCTGTTGACTCGAGGTTTTTCCTATACCTTTATTGAACCAGTACTATAATTCTAGGAACGCCTGGAATAATGTCCTAGGTATGACCTGGTTTGTGTACATGGATGACGTAGTGGTCAAAAGTCAATCAATATCTCTCAAATAATTGCGCATCTTGTTTCTTTAGTCATGAAACTCTCTTTAAAAATGATTTTAAAAAAAATAGTATCGATGTTAATATATCCAAGTAAGTTTATTATGAAAATGCGATTAATGTAGTGATACTTATTTATCACTACACATCAGTTGTTTTTCTCTATGTACAAAATGGTTAAATTTGAAAAGTTTGAATTTCTTACAAAATGAACTGCACTGCATTTATTTCGAATTGAAGGGAATGGTACACCTAGGGTCGACGATTTCGCATTACGGTTGGCAATATCATAATACTAGTAATAGAGGTGCCGTCATTGTTCGACTGCGGCTGTTGCTGATGCACTACATTTCCCCACTTGACGCTTCCAGCCGCAGGCCGTAGCAGCTACGAACAGGAAGCAGTCGCCAATATAATACTTGGGCGACGAAGCACATTTCTTGGCCTGTCTGATCACTCATCACCACTACCACTGGTCCTAGTGAAGCTAATACACGCGTCCGGCTGTGATTAACCGGTCCAACAGTCTCTTTTTTTTTGTGGGCCAGGGGGGTTGCCTTTTGGCACCCCCAACTGCGCTCTATCCAGTATCCACACACGCAGAGAGAGACCCAAAGATGGGGACAAGGTTAGTGCCCTAGGTAGCCATGCGAAAGATTATGATTACCAGCAGAGCAGCACCAACGAAATACTCTACTCTACTCCGGTGATTAGGGGTGTCCCCATCCACCGTCCAGAATCAGACCAGTCCATCCATCATGTGATCATGTCCATGTGAAAGCAACAAATTAAAGGAGGCCCCACCCAATTCCTCAGGCGGCGGTGGCACGCACGCAACCTCGGCTCTTTGCACTGCCTTGGGCTTTTCTTCACTGTACAGTATGTGTATATATATAGAGTGTAGTGCAGCACTGTGATCTCACTCTCGCCGGTCGTCAGTGGATGCGCATGTGCATGAGCAGAGCAGGTTGGTGTGCCGGTCGGTGCCGTGCGTCGGCTCAAGCCATCATTTGTCTCCTTGCTGCTGCTCTGCTTGAGAGGATTCCGTACGGCCGCCGTTCATTAGACTAGTATTAGTACTAGGCTCTGTCAACTTCTAGATTGATCAGATTCAAAACTACTCCTAACAGGGCTATGAATGAATCAACTACTAGTAGAGGCTGCTTCTCTCCCCGCGTCCAAAAAGGGGGAGCAAAATGCCTGACGATCGACATTAAAAAAGAAAGAAAGAAAGAAAGAAAAAGAACAAAACAAAGTAGGGCTGCTGCTTTTCTAGATTCCGTCCAACATGACAGAGATTGGTGTTTGAAACACTGCAGCTACTAATCCTTAGCCGGTAAGCATCGGAACCGCGTCTGCCTAACTGCCTGCCTCGGACACTAGTTTAGTTGGGCCCAATTTTGCACTAGCTTCAGTATCATTCGTAAAGGAAAAAGGCCCAGCCATATATGTTCAACACGGGCCGTTGCACACAATATATACATTCGGCCCAGGTTCTCTCGCATGGGCCCTGACGTCCAATTAACTCTTCTTTTCCTCTCCTCCGCAGGCTGCTGGCGGAGGGGTACCCGCAGCGGACCATCTTCGACAACCTCCACGACGCCGGGCTCTCATTCGGCGTCTACTTCCAGGACGTTCCCGCGGTGCTCTTCTACCGGAACCTCCGCAAGCTCAAGTACCTTCTCGACTTCCACCCGCTCCGCCCGTCCTTCGCCGACCACGCCCGCCGGGGCGCGCTCCCCAACTACGCCGTGATCGAGCAGCACTACCTGGACTCGAAGCTGGACCCGGCCAACGACGACCACCCGTCGCACGACGTGTACCAGGGCCAGATGCTCGTCAAGTTCGTCTACGAGACGCTGCGCGCGTCGCCGCAGTGGAACCAGACGCTGCTCGTCATCACCTACGACGAGCACGGCGGCTTCTTCGACCACGTCCCCACGCCCGTCGCCGGCGTGCCTAGCCCCGACGGCATCGTCGGCCCGCCGCCGTACAACTTCACCTTCGACCGACTCGGCGTCCGCGTCCCGGCCATCCTCGTCTCGCCCTGGATCGAGAAGGGGACGGTCGTACACGCGCCCGACGGCCCGACGCCGACGTCGCAGTACGAGCACTCGTCCATCCCGGCCACGGTGAAGAAGATCTTCGGCCTGCCGCAGGACTTCCTCACGAAGCGGGACGCGTGGGCGGGGACCTTCGAGGGCGTCGTGCAGGGGAGGACGGAGCCCAGGACGGACTGCCCCGAGCAGCTGCCGACGCCGACGAGGGTCAGGCAGACGGAGGCGAACGAGGAGGCCAAGCTCACCGAGTTCCAGCAGGAGATCATCCAGCTCGCCTCCGTCATCAACGGGGACCACCAGCTCGCCAGCCTGCAGGACCGGATCAGGAATCAGATGAACGTCAGGGAAGGCATCGACTACATGAGGGCCGCCGTCAAGCGATACTTCGAGGCCGGCGCCTCCGCCAGGCGGATGGGCGTCGACGGCGAGCAGATCGTCAAGATGAGGCCCTCCCTCACCACCAGGATCCAACGCCCATAGAGACTGATAAAAAGAAACATACTAAGTATACGAATTGCATGGATTGGTATGTTCAGAAAATTAATTAATTGGAAGATCACAATCAAGATGAGGCCCGTGCCCCGTGCTAGATCAAAATATGCGTTTGCTGTACAGATGAATGCTAATTAGTTTGGTAATACATACATACAGAGTCGCGTTGCGCTTGGCAGTGTGGGCAAAAGAGAGATTATTGTCCCTTCAAATGCTTGAGCATCTCCAACAACTCCTCAAATGAGGTTGCTATTCTTATTAATTTGGTAAAAATACAAAAATCCCTCTCCAACAACTCTTTAAACCAACTTGCTATTTATCCCAAGTTGCTATTCACCGGTCTTGCGCGCGGAAGGACTTGCTATCGAGAGAAGTTAGCGGGGCTCTTTGTTTCTTAACGGGGCTCTTCGTTCGTTTAGCGGGGCTCTTCGTTCGCTTAGCGGGCCTCTTCATTCATTAGCGGGTTTTTTTTTTTTTTTGTTTTGGCAAATGAGTTTTAAGGAGTTGTTGGAGATAAATCTTTTTTTCACTTGCCAAACAAATTAGCAACTTACTAAAATTCAAGATTTGGCAAATCAATTTTAAGAAGTAAAACGTTCACCTGCTTTTAGCAAATACTCCACGATGTCCAAATGATACGAAGTTTCAATTTTTTGGTTGGGAGTCAAATTTATCTGGCACTACTACCAACAAACGTTTGTATGGAGGTAAAAAATTACACCCTCTGTTTGAGATTGCAAGACGTTCTAATTTGTTTTAGATACATACTTTTTGCTGGATGTCAGATTGCAAGACGTTCTAATTTGTTTTAGATATATACTTTTAGATACAATTTGGAATGGAGGAAGTATAAAGATATAAAAATGAATAGTGAAAAATTGCCACATTGGTACATATAAATCTACCAGACCGTCACGCCGAGTTGGAGTGCGTATTGTTTGACATTTGCACGCGGACAGTGGCGGTCCACCATTGTTGGAGTGGAGACGCGGTCACATATGATGGCATGCATGTGCCGGTGCCGTGCCCTCGCCTGAGTCCAACGCGGCAGCCATTGACATAGCACGCCGACGGGGCTGCTCGCCGTTCGCCTTTCAACTCGTCATCCTCGTCGCAGCAGCAGCAGCACTACCCGCTGCCTCCCGCAAACCCGCAGAGACCTGCGCGGACTCAGGATGCCAGAGGCTCCAAACGATGATCGTCGTCGTCTTCGTTCCATCTCAACCACAGACACCATGGAGTGCAGTTTTCGTGGTGCGCCGTCGTCAGTAACCAACAACGCGCGCGGCTAGTGATCGCAGAAAATAAAGGGTTCAGAACAGCAGAAACCACATGACCTGTGCTCGTAATCTGCAAACATGCATGCGTCTAAATCTCAGTGCGACACCCACGTAACCTTAGCGGATCTGTCGCCTATGCTGTTCCGCAGAGCTTCATCGCACATATACAGGCTAGGCTATATGCACAACACAATCAGGTCCCAGACTCACGCGGCAAATGTAATGATTTTCACTTGAAACATTTCCTCTGCATGCAAGAGAAATGCATCGTCTATGTCAATCAACATAATGTGCTACTGCCCTTTGAAAAGAAAGGAAGAAAGAAAAACGCTGCCAGCACATGTAAATATGTAATGCATCGTCCACTTAAATTGCATCTTGTCTCCTTTCAGTCGTGATGCAAAATCTTCACCATCATTTCATCAAGAATGATGCACACTCTCCTCCTCCATGACAGCTCCTATAAATACAGAATACTTCCATGTAGTAGCATCCAGCCCTCGTAACTCAACTCCCTGCTACCACCTCCCATCCTACGAGAAACCGCTTGCTCCGAGCTACAAACAATGTCGCCGCTGAGGCTGTCGACACAGCTCCTCCTCCTGCTCCTGTCCAGCCTCTGGGCCCCTGCCACAGCCATGCGCAGCTCCACGATGCTCCTGGCGCGCTCTCCTCACTCCGTGTCGCTAAGTGCCGGGCCCGGTGCATCAGTAACCGCATGGGCATCCACCCTCGCCGCGCAGTCGGCGTCCGATGCGGCGCGAGCGGCCACGCTCGCGGCGGGGTCCCAGCCCCGCCCGCCGATCAGTGACACCGCCGCCAAGAAAGGGCCACACCGCTCGTTCGTGCCGATCGCACCGGGGCGGCAGCTCCTGAGCACCCCCAGCTACGTCGCGCGCGCGCGTCTCGGCACGCCGGGGCAGGCGCTCCTCGTCGCCATCGACCCGAGCAACGACGCCGCGTGGGTGCCGTGCGCCGCCTGCGCGGGCTGCGCCCCGGCCCCAGCGCCGTCGTTCGACCCGACGCGGTCGTCCACGTACCGCCCCGTGCGCTGCGGCTCGCCGCAGTGCTCGCAGGTTCCCACCCCGTCGTGCCCCCCGCAAGGGTGGGCGCGTCGTGCGCGTTCAACCTGTCGTACGCGGCCTCCACGTTCCAGGCACTGCTCGGGCAGGACGCGCTCGCGCTCGACGACATCGTGGCGGCCTACACGTTCGGGTGCCTCCACGTCGTCACGGGCAACTCAGTGCCGCCGCAGGGGCTCGTCGGCTTCGGCCGCGGGCCGCTCTCGTTCCTGTCGCAGACCAGGGACGTGTACGGCTCCGTCTTCTCCTACTGCCTGCCGAGCTACAAGTCCTCCAACTTCTCCGGCACGCTCAGGCTCGGTCCCGCCGGGCAGCCGAAGAGGATCAAGACGACGCCGCTGCTGTCCAACCCCCACCGCCCTTCCCTCTACTACGTGAACATGGTCGGGATCCGCGTCGGCGGCAAGCCCGTGCCGGTCCCGGCGTCGGCCCTCGCGTTCGACCCGGCCAGCGGCCGCGGCACCATCGTCGACGCCGGGACGATGTTCACGCGGCTGTCCGCGCCGGTGTACGCCGCCGTGCGCGACGCGTTCCGGCGCAGGGTGCGGGCGCCCGTTGCCGGGCCCGCTCGGCGGCTTCGACACGTGCTACAACGTAAGCGTGTCCGTGCCGACCGTCACGTTCGTGTTCGACGGGCAGGTGTCCGTGACGCTGCCCGAGGAGAACGTGGTGATCCGGAGCTCGTCCCGCGGCATCACGTGCCTGGCGATGGCGGCGGGGCCGCCGGACGGCGTCGATGCGGCGCTCAACGTGGTGGCCAGCATGCAGCAGCAGAACCACCGTGTGCTGTTCGACGTTGCCAATGGCCGCGTTGGTTTCTCGCGCGAGCTCTGCACGGCCTGAATCAATGGAACCTAAGTAATTTTGTGTACTAGTACAAGTATTCAAATTCCTGTGACGCTGTCACGGCGTGACTTCAAGCATGCATGCCTCGTGCATTGCTATCAGCGTTTGGAATTTGTGTTTAATATTCTGCTCAAGAACGTGTGATTTAAGAATTTTAAGTGTTCGTTTCATCATTTATACCATTATGGTTCACGTTAAATTTGCTTCAATTTTTTTTTTCTAATTGTGATCTAGAAAGAAAAAAACACCAACATCTATAAATTCAAATGCACTGCCAAAATATCTTTTTAAAAATATTTATTGTAACAGACATCAGTGCCTTTTGTCTACAAAGTTACCTTGCAAGCTAGAGACGATATTTTTAATTTTTTTCATTTTATTTTAAGGAGCTATTTTAGCGAAATATTGGAGGGCACTTTTTTTCTATTTTTACTAAAATGTTAAAATAAGGGGTTGTTTTACACAAGTAGATCTTGGGCTGCAGCTCCGTTAAGTCGGCCTGCGTCAGGGACACTACCGTTGCCTTGGTTTTGATCCTAGAGACTAGGAGTATATTTTTGGTAACGCCGAAGTCTACGAGCTCCTGCGATTTCTTAAGTTCTTAACGTTTGGTATTGGGGAGAATTAGAATTTGGCCTCCAAAAGCTTTGCGCTTAGGAATCAGACCTCTTTTTTTTTGAATTTGGGAATTAGGCCTCAAAACAAAAAACTCTTAGGAATCAGGCCTTACGCTAGGTCCGTTAGGGTACTCTGTGAAGTTTTATACTGTACATCATAAAAAGACGATTTTACCCTCCATACTTCCTTCCCGTCCCCGAAGCCATCGTCCGCATCGTTCGATGCGATTTCGAACACGCCGTAAGAAAAAAAAAGGAACTCGGCCCTCATGGAGGGAGGCGCCGCCGCCCTCGCCCGGCGAGGAAGGGCCGCCGCCGCCGCCTAAGCCGGGCGGATCGGGCCGCCAACGGCAGATCCGCTGCCCCGCTGTTGCAACACCATCCCCCTTTCGAACGAAGCCCGCCGGGCGCCGCCGGCCGAGGAGGCGCCGCTGTTATCTCAAATGGCGCGGCGCGGCGGGGGCAAGGGCCAGACCCGTCCGGCGCGGCAAGGGCGGGCGGCCGTCTCCTCCGGCAACCTTGGCCCCCCCAGCCCCGCGGCCAAGAGGATTCCACGCAGTAAGAGGATGGCCCGAAGCACTCTCTATTGCTCATATTGAAGATCAACTTGTTCAGCTAAAAAAAAGAGGCGAACAACCATCAACAAGAAGCTAGGCCTTCCAAAGAAAAAAGTCGTGAACAATCCAAAGGTGCCACCTGACAGCCTATCGATGGGTACAAGAAGCAAGAAACGAGTTTCTAGCTGCCCTGCCATGAGCACGCGAAGCAAAATAAGACTTAGTCTTTGATTTTAGATATATTCGTGCTTTGTATGTGAGACCAATGTATGTGAACTTATTTATGTGTGGGGAACCGAACGTGTGGTGATTTGTGAACATATGTTGTGACCTTATTTATGTAAGACTGAAACTGTGGTGCATTTGAGATTGAACTTATATGAGAATATGTATGTATGGTGCGTGTGCTGAAATATATATGTGTGAGAATATACATGCGCTGGAAATATATATGTGTGTGTGTGCGGTATGTGTGCTGAAATATATATGTGTGTGTGACAATATACATGTGCTGGAGATATATGTGTCATTTGTGTGCTGAAAAATATATGTGTGTGTCAGAATATACATGTGCTGGAGATATGTGTCATTTATGTGCTGAAATATATATGTCATTTATGCGAGAATTTTGTGTGGTTGAATGTGATTATATACTCTCTGATTATATACTCTATGATTATATAGTCAAACATAACTTTGTTTTTTATTTTTTTTCTTCAGGGGTAAAATGGTATTTTTATCCTATAGTTAACACCGTCAAGTGTCAAAACTGACGGAAGGCCTGATTCCTAAGAGTTTTTTGTTTTGAGGCCTGATTTCCAAATTCAAAGAAAAAAGGGCCTGATTCCTAGGTGCAAATTTTTTGGAGGCCAAATTCCTAATTCTCCCTTGGTATTGACAGTTTTGGACAGGGAGCAGATGATCCTGCGCACAAGCCTACACATGGGGCACCTGTAATTCTTTCTTTGCTCCCCTCTTACACGATACTACGATATACAGAAGCTCTCATGCTTGAGTTTTTTATTCATTTTCAAAAATGTGATCCTCGAAACTGAAGAATAAAACAGAAGGCACGGTTTAGTTCAGTCTCTTCTTCATTTCCAACACGGCCTTTGGTTTCTGATTTCCCAGCCCGGCCCATACAAGAAAGAGATCCAGGATGGACTTTGAAACATCCCATGTATAAACCGCGAGCCCTGGAAAGGTGGGCCACAGTATATGGGCTTTACATTGGCAAGTACTGTAGTACACTATTGTTAAAGGCATCAGGCGTCAGCGAGTAGTAGGAAGGTCCCCGGGGTTGCACGCCGGCGGTCACGTGACGGGGGACAGGCACTGAGTCAGGTTATCGTGGCGCAGAAACGGCGTCCGTACTGTACAGTACCTATGTACGGTGTGGGAGCGACCAGCGAGGTCGGCGCAGGAGCAGCAGCAGGCAGCGTTCCCCTAGGCTGTCTCATTTTTTTTTTTTTTTTTTGAGCAGACCCTAGGCTGTCTCATGTACTAGCCTCGGCGCGCACTACTGTAGGCCGACGAGGCCCATTATTCGGACGCGTGCAGAACCAGGAGCAGCGGGCCGCTCGTCTGCAAACTGCTGGCCTGGCCCGCTGACACTGCCCTGACGATGAGCCTGCTGCGGTTTGTGTGAATCGATCCATGTCCGTCCGTCCGCCGAGCACGCGGCTCGCGGCGCCTCGTCGTCACGCGCGCGTGCCTAGGCAGGCACCGCCCGGTGTGCGGCGACGGATCGGGCAAGTGGAGCGAGCGAGCAGTTGACGACGTAGGAAGGGGGGCCTTCGAGACGGGCGTCGCGGCGTCTTCGTTCGTCCCCCAGGGTGGCTGGCTGGCGCCTGGGGTGCTCCGTGCCCGGGCGGCGCGCCGATGAACGGAACAAAGTTTATCCAGGAAAAGGCGAGACGGAGACGCGGGTCGTCACGTGACTCATGCGGCGCGCAATGCAAGCCGGTGGGGGGCGCACGCGGCTCCGGCGCGGGCGGCGGACGTGTCGGCGTTCGGGGAGGCGACGAGGCGGCTGGACCGGCCGGCCAGTGGGCACGGCAGCAGCTTTTCATTAAATAAACGGCGTCGGGGCTCGGGGCCTGCCACTGTCTCTGCCTCTGCGGCTCTCTGCCACTTCTGCCACTGCCGCCGCCTGTGTGCCTGCGGCTGTGGGCACCGCCCGTGCCAGGGTTTAGTTATTGTGGTCGTTGTCGGAGGCTGCGGCCGGCGTGGGTTGGGTGCCCCGGCTCCCTGGTTTGCCAGGCCCCCCCTCCTTTCGCCTGGCACTGGCGCTGCCCGGGACGCGCGGCGCGGGGCTCGATGCGCTGCTCCTCGGAAACCGCGGAGACACGCCGCGCGCGTCTGCCTGCCGTCTCTGCCACCGCCGCTCCGCTTCTCCCATCGCTTGTGCTCCGCCTGCGCAGGGCACGGGCGGCGCGGCTGCGTGCCGCGCGCGCGCGCACCCGCATGAACCACGCTGCCGTGCCCGGCTGGCCCTACACGGCACGGCTCCCCGGCCGTCTGCGCTCTGGGGCGCAGCATTCTTTCCTTTCCCCCGTGCCCGTGCCCGTGCCCGTGCGTCGCCACTTCGCGTCTCACTTCGCGTCCGAATTCAGACGGACGTGCCGGACACACAGATTGAATGCGGTGCACATGTTGCAACCCAGCACTTCCAGTAAGCGCGTCAGCTTGGTACTACTACCACAACAAGTACTCCATCCAACCTAGAACCTAAAAAGGATGTGATAATAAAGATTCAGATATCTGTATAAAAGAAGAGTTAGATAAATTTATAGAATAATTTTATATAGTAAATATCTGTATAGAATACATAAGTTTACAGTCACTAGCACCAAATTGGTATAGAGATATAAAGTCTAAAAAAACATAGATAAGATAGTAGAAAGTTTATAAAATTAGCATAATAAATCCTAATTATATAATTAAAACAAGTCCTATAGAAGCAACACCTAAAGACATAAAAGAATTTAAAATACATACTGAAGAATTACTAAAGCTAGGTGCTATAAGAGAAAGTAGAAGTCCTCATAGATCAGCAGCATTTATAGTTACAAATCATACTGAAATAGCTAGAGAAAAGTCAAGGATAGTTATTAATTATAAAAGATTAAATGATAATACTATAGATAATGGCTATAATATTCTAAATAAGCAAGAATGGATAAATAGAATACAACAAAGTAAATATTTCTCAAAATTTGATTTAAAAGCTAAATTTTAGCAAGTAAAAATGGCGAGAAGAATCAATAGAATGGACTGCATTCACATGTCCTCAAGGTCACTTTGAATGGCTAATAATGCCATTAGGATTAAAAAATGTCCCTGCTTTATTTCAAAGAAAAATACAAAATATTTTTAATAAAAATTAAAAATTTATATTGGTTTATATAGATGATCTCTTGATCTTTTAAAAACTTTTAAAAGAGCATATAGCTCACATGGAAACATTCTTTAGAAAGGTAGAACAAAATGGATTAATATTTTCTAAATGAAAAATAGAAATATGCAAAGAAAAGATAAATTTTCTAGATCATGAAATTGGAGAAGAAAAATTCATTTACAAGACCATATTGCAAAGAAAATCTTACAATTTTCTGATATCATGAATGACAAAAAAAGATCTTGCAACAATTTTTAGGACTAGTAAATTATGCTAGAAATCATATTGAAAATTTAACTAAACTAAATTTGGACCTTTATTTGCAAAATTAAGAAAAAAATAGGCAAAAATACTTCAACTCAGAAGACATAAAGCTAGTAAGAATTATTAAAGAGAAAGTTAAAAATTTAAAACCTTTAGATTTACCTCTAGATGATAATTATTTCATAATAGAGACAGACACTTCAGAAATAGGTTAGGGGGAGCTATATTAAAATAAAAACCACACAAGTACTCACTAAAATCGGAAGAAAAGATATGCAGATATGCTTCATAAAAATATAAATTAAAAATAATCAATAATACAAATAGAGAAATTTTAAGCGATATTAATGCAACAAATGCTTTTAGGTTATATTTAGGATTCAAAGAATTCACAATAAAAATAGATTGTGAAGCTATATGTAAATATAATAATAAAATCAATAGTAAGAAAAAGTTCTACTAGGAGATAGGTTTTATTTGAAGATATTATTACTGAAAATGGTTATAAAGTAATATTTGAGGATATAAAGAGAAATGATAATACTCTCCACGATATATTTTCACAATCATCTGTTTTGCAGGAATGATGAAAGAAACAAGCTTTAATGGAAGTGATTGTTTCAGTTTTGGAGCTGAAAATAAGTTAAGAATATTCCTACCAAATAGATATAATTTCAAGCCAAGAGACCATGTTGTTCTAGATGAAATACAAACATGCATCCTAGAAAATTTTTGGTTTCAATACAATAATAAGAGACAAGATAAGGGATATATGCTAGCAATATTAAATAGCTTGGCTGAATATTTTCATATGATCAATGGAAAGATCCAACTAAAAGACTTAACTATCAACATACAGAAAAAACCCCTATATGTAGTATATATAGATGTAAAACCAGGAATTTATATATCTTTTGAAGTAGTCATAGCTCAACAGATGGAAAGAGAACATGAAGGTGGAATATCTTGGAAGAAATATACAGATATTGATCAAGCACTCTCATATGCAAGAAATATGTTAGGAATAAATTATTTTATAGAACCAACAGCTAAAGACTATATTCAAAAAATATAAAAAGGCTAAAGAAATAAAAACCAATAATAATAGAACCAAAAATAAAGAAAGACAGACCATCAATGTTACCTACATATAAAGATATTGTAAAAATAGAGACTGAATCATTAAAAAAAAAAAAAATAAGAAGATGATAAAAGAAAGACTTGAATCAATAATCCCTCAATTGAAGAAAAATATAAAAGAAGAAGTCTTGCAAGAAGTAAGACGAGAAATAGAGGAAAAATTTTGAGAATATAAATAGAGAATATGAAGATAGCATAAAGAAAGACTATAAAAATATATAAAGAAAGACTATGATTCAAAAATGAATCTGCATACATCTGACATTGATAATGATGATGGCCAAATGCTAGACATTGCTGGTCACGGACAACATCCGTAATATTAAAGAATTATAAAAATACAAAATAATAAGAATATTCTTACATGAATACTATAAAAGATACAGTATAATACAACAAGAAGTTGGAGGGTTAATTAAGCCTAACTATGGCGAAGAATGTCAACTAAAAAAAAATATCGTGAATTGTTGTCTTGGTATGAAGTATGGCGATCCGATGAGCCAGACAATGAAGAAGATATTAATTAATAAAAATAATATATTTCCTATGTTAATAAAGTATTATCAACAATTCCACCAGGGGAAATATATATAACATCTTTGGCATTGCTGAATTGATGTTTACAACATCAATTATTCAAAGCAGGGAAATACCCATACCCCATACCCATATCATTAAAAATCATAAGTGCACGAGAATCATTTGAAGTCTGCAGCGTCAATTATTTGACGCCGGGAGACAAATCCGAAAAAGTAACACACGACACGTGAAAACACTGTACCCAGTATAATTATTGAAGGCAGCGGTGAAGACATATAATTGAAGGTCACTCACTCTTATCCGCCCGGAGGACAGTCCGCCTGTCTTTCTTATCCACGAAGGGCGTCTCGGGTAATTAGCATGAAGGACGCCTCCTTAGACTCCGAAGACTTCGTCCACCTCTTTAAAAAGAGAAGCCAGGCGCCTCAATTGAGTATCCATAGCACATCCACAATATCGGCAAAGTAAGAGCAAAGCATCCGCATAAGCATCGCCAATTCCACTCACTCCACTTACACCATGAAGACATGATCTCGGAAGCCCTCACGAGTTCATCCACTACCACTAGTAGTACTAGTCCACTACTACCCTTTGTATTACTCAACTACACCTTTGTAAATTAGAGAATAAAAGGAAGTCCCGTGATCTTCTGCGCTTGTAAGGTAATCAGATTTGTACTAAATGCTTGGGGTTTTTCGAAAGTAAAAAGTCGTATGAAAGCTTGCTCGTGAAAATGAATTAAAAGCTTTCCTATTTTAATCTTGTCTTCCTTTAAACTTCGTTCATATGGGACGACGTCTCTATGCTAGAGACCCTAGAGGAAAAATCTCTGCGTGTGTTGTTCTCGTTTTAGTCTAGGCAGCGGCGTTTGTAGAGAACCCTGTTGGCGCAGAGAAGTGTTCCTTTCGGGTGAAACTGCCTGGAGAGACGATAAGAGCCTGAGCCCTGTGTGAGTGTGGCTGGGGATAGCATGGAAGAAGAACCGGTTAGCTTTGTTCTATAGCGAAGCCTGCGATGCATACGGTGAGTACCGAGTAGGACGCACACAAGCATAAGTCACACGACCGGCTGAAATTTTGGTCTCGCCAGCCTGCAAAGATGCTGAGAATTAATTTCCGTATACGTATATAATCACGCGCACGTCGCTTTTATATATTTTCATTAATCACACGCATACTACACACATCCATCCACCATATTTGCAATTTTAAGTGTCTCAAATAGTGTTTGCATAGTGTGAAGAATTTTGGGTGTCTGAGCCACTCCCGGCAAGTGCTCTTGCACTATTTATATTTCTATTTTAAATAGTTACCTGAATTTAAATAGTATCATGAATTTGAATAATTACCTCTGAATTTTTAGAATTTGATTTTCAAATCCATGAGTTACCATAATTCTTGCAATATCCTAGCGTACCTGTAAATAGTGGAAATTCTAAATATTTGGGTTACTATTTACTGCACTATTCAAATCCAGAGGCAACTATTCAAATTCAGGTTACTATTCAAAATAGGAATATAAATAGTGCGAGAGCACTTGCCGGGAGTGGCTCAGACACCCAAAATTCTTCACACTACATAAACACTATTTGAGGCACTTAAGATTGCAAATATGGTGGGTGGATGTGTGCAGTATGTGTGTGATTAATAAAAATATATGAAAGCGACGTGCGCGTGATTATATGCGTATGCGGAAATTAATATTTCTCAGGATCTTTACCGGCTGGCGAGACCAACGAATTCAGCCGGTCGTGCGACTTATGCTTGTGTCTGTCCTACTCGGTACTCACTGTATGCATCACTGGCTTCGCTTCAGAACCAGGCTAACCGGTTCTTCTCCCACGCTATCTCCAGCCATACTCACACAGGACTCAGACTCTATCGTCTCTCCAGGTAGTTCCACCCGAAGGAAACACTTCTCTGCGCCAATAGGGTTCTCTACAAACACCACTACCTAGGCTAAAACGAGAATAACACACGCAGAAGTTTCTCCTCTAGGGTCCCTAACATAGAGACATTGTCCCATATGAACTAGTTTAAAGGAAGACATGGATTAAAACAGGAAAGCTTAATTTATTTTCACAGAGCAAGCTTATATATGACTTTTCCTTTTAGGAAACCCCAAGTACTTAGTATAAACCTGATTACCTTACAAGCGCAGGAAGATCATGTAACACCCCGGTGTTACGTTAGCCTAAACCTGCCATGTCATCATCATCATTGCATAAGCATTCATGATTAGAGAGCACTAATGCAAATGACCAAAGTGAGTTTACAATTCTAGGGTGTTGGTTGTGCTCTTTTATATCGTATGTGCAAGTCATTAAATTCCATTCACAATTTTACTTTTATAAAAGCAACCAACTAAAACCAACTTTGATGTTTGCAAGTGCTTTGGCTAACCCCGACTCACACCCTAACCGTGTTTTACAATTCAAATGATGCAAAAGAGAGAACCAAAGTTGAATTCGGAATCCGAATCCCAAATCCTAACCCTAGTGGTTAAGTGTTGGAATTCGAATTTCATTTTCAATTTTGGTGAGCTAACCATAATTAATTTTCTAAATAAAAGTTGCTAACCAATGGTACCATTTCAAAGTATGAAGTTTATACTTTGAAAGTATGCTATTGGTTGGGTTTGAAAAGTACCACAACATCATTAATTAATTGCCCAAAATTCCAATTTGAAATTCTTCTTCAAAAGCTGAAATTCAAAAGTCTTTTATCCCTTTTCTAAATTTCACCTCAAAATATTCAAAATTTTGGGAAAACTCCAAAAATACAGTTTGTGCATCTCTTTGAGCTCTACAACTTTGGTATACAAAGTTTTTCAGGCTTTTGAATAAAATTTGAATTAATTTCAAAAGTTATTTGAATTGCAAAGTATCCCCTTTTGAATTTTAAACTCTAATTCAAAAATTATTTGGTTTCATGAAAAACTTCCTACATGAAAGTTGTAGATCATGAGAAATGGAACAACTTTTTATTTTTGGATATTTTCATCTTTTATTCAAAAATCAAAAGTAATTTTGAAATCCTTAAAATTAAGGTTTTGCCCTCTTTTGAATTTGGAATTCAAATTCAAAATCCATTTGAAATCTGACAAAACTTTCTAAATGAAAGTTGTAGAGCATAAATTTTTGTGCAATCTGTATTCTGGGAATTTTTTCAACTTTTGTTCAAATTTTGGGAGTAATTTTGAAAAAGGAGCAAGGTGAGGTGGCTGGTTGCTACAGTACCCAGGGGGGGGAGAATTTCTCTTTCTCCTCTCTGCCCATGCCGAGCTGCTGCCGGCACCCGCCGTAGCCTCTCGGCGATTTCCCCGGTTTCACGCGCGACCGCACACCTGAACAGCGTCGTGAAGGCTCTGGTTTCCTCCTCGGCCGCTCCTTGCTCCTTAAAAGCCATCACCGGTAGCGGCGTCATCCTCCTTTTTCTTCCTCCGCTCGCCGCCCGGCCACTTCTTCTTTTCTGCGAAATTCACGCTCGTTGCTCTGCAATTGCTCCTCCACTCTTGTCCACAGCTCCGTATGTCCCTTGCGTCTCCATTGAGCTGCTCTCGCTTCTATCATCGCAGGTCACCGAGCCACCCTCTTCTTTCCCAACTGCGGCAGCAGCGCCACCCATCTCAACGCCGCCAGCCGCAACCAAGCCGTCTCTGCTTCCATCAGACACATCATCAAGTCGTGGTGAGCACCTCTTGCGTCCCTGCCACTTTTTTTGGTCAATCCGGCTGCGGTGGCTCATCTTTCAATCATGCCAGCGCCGCAGGTGCAATGTCGTGCGAAGCCGCCTCTGTTTATCCTTGCCGCACTCCGGTGAGTCGCCGTGGCCGTGTTATAGTTGGTTGGACTCGCCTTGGTGAGGGGGTGCCGCTGGTGTCGTCGGTTTGGCGGTTGAGCTTGTCTCTGGCGAAGCTCGACGTCAACCCGCCGCCGCCGGTCGTTCAAACGAAGGGGAAGGAGGAAAGGAAGGCGCCGACGCGTGGGAAATGCGTCGTCCGCGTCGAGAAAGAAGGAGGAGGAGCCGCCGCGCGCGTGGGCGCCGCACCTGCCTGGCGAAAGCAGGCCGTCTTTGGGCCAGTTGGGCCGCACAGTAGGTCCGAAGGAGATGAAAAATGTTTTTCTTTTTCAAATTTGATTTCCAAAGGATGAGTTTTCATCTTTTTTGTAGCAAATTCTTCTGGGCAGTTAAAAATGTGCAAAAATATGATCTGTGTTCCTTGAGTGATGCACTACCTAGGAAAAATACTAACTATGGTTTTTCAATAAAAATTAATTGTGATTTAATTTGCTCTTTTAATCAAGAAATGCAACTTCCATGATTTTTAATAATTAAAATATGAGTCCAAAAATTATGAAATTTGTTTTGTGTGCTAATTAGATGATAATGATCTTAATTGTGAAGTTTGGTTAAGTTTTGATTAAGTTTTGTATTATGCTTAATTAACCCTTAAATTAATTAATGTTTAATTAATTAATCATGTGGTTAATTAGGGTTTAGTTGATCTCCAATTAGTAAGTTAATTAGCGGCTTTCAACGACTGTAAAAAATGGTCAATAAATTAGTAATCACCCTAATCACTATTAGGATTGCCTGATTTTGGGATTGAGTGATGACCTAGGTCATTAACCCTAATGACCTTCGGCATTTCATGTTGATTGCGTATCGTAGTCCGTCGTCGTCGACGCTAGTTATACCTTCTTAGTGCAACTATACCGTAAAGGAAAGTTGTACTCAAGATAGGTTAACAATCGTTGCATCATTATCGCATGCTCTTTTTATTACTGCATCGTAATCATGCATTCCACTCGTAGTGGCTTTAAATGCCCATGCGGAGGGAGTTAATCCAACTCCAGTTCTTGAAGAAAGTAATCATCGTGAGAAGGTTGGATCTGATCTCGGTGATTGGGTAACTGCTCCTAACTTCGTCAAGCCCCAAGGCAAGCCCCGGATGCATTCAAACCCTGCCTTGTATTTCGAAAAGTTTTATGATTTCATGTGATGATACTGCATTAGGTGCAGGAGTTGTGTGTTACCCTACTTGATGCATTTACCATACCTTGATATATTATCCTGGATACCTGTTTTGATTTCGAAATGCTTAGTATGCGCTTAGTCTTGCTACTAGTATAGGGTTTTGATAAACTGTTTACAAAAGGTGTGATCACAATGATCCCTGATGGGAATTTATGAAAACCTGATGTTGCTTGTCGCCTACCTCTCACCTTGGCCGGGTTAGGGGTACGCACAAGAACATGATGATGAGTAACTCGAGACGTCGGTGGAGTGACTTGCACCAGGAAGGGCTAGTGCCCTGGTGTAGTGTCGTCCACTTGTGTCGGTTAAGGACCGTCCGTTGTTTGGCCCTGGGATCACGAGGTTATTGGATAGTACTAGTCGCATGCTAATGGCGGTAAGCTCCCTTGTATGATCCATGTGAGAGCGGACAAACCGCACGGGAAGTAGCGTGTACCCATACTACGGGTATACCCGTCGTGACGGTTGTGACCGACGGCGTAGGAAAATGGTGTCTTTCTCTCCGTGGCTAGGATCCGTTCTGGCAGGGAGAAATGCAAGCGTGAGTTGATGTATGTGAGATGTTTGGTCCTGCATACATCGTGTGGCTAAAAGCCCCAAATTGGGTATATAAAGCGATTCGAATCGTCGTGTGCTCCACGATATGGGAGCCGTGATCCAGTCCCGCATCGTAGTAATAATGGAAGTTGAGTATGGAAAGTTTTGAATTCGGTATATGTTTGACGAGTGATTGATACATTAAGGACTGGCTTAGTCTTTTTTAGCAAAAAGAGTCTTTTGATCTTGCTAAAGCCTCACCTTGATTCCTATTAGCCAGCATTCACGAGTCTTCTCCCCCAATTTTTTGGTCGGGTAAGTTCCATGGAGTACTTTTTGTACTCGGGGTTTTGTTCAACCCCTCGTTGCGGTGGACCCGTATGAACAAGTGTGCTACGCCCTTGTTGCATGACGGTGATCGAGGAAGAGTTTGTCGATGAATAAAGTTGTGTGGCCCGTAATGGCACTTTCGTTGTTGTGTTGTAATAAAGTTAAGTAATGATACTTCCGCTTTTGTACTAACGCTACTCTGGTTTGTATAAGGTTGACAAAAGTTTTGTAAATTAAGTATTGTAAGTCTTCCGCTACTCTGGTATTTTGTATGAAAACTGTTGTAATACTGTGATGTCTCTGTAAGTATCGACTGGAGTGATCGTGGTTTATCGAGGGATCCAATTCACAGAACATTCTAGGTTATGTGGTACTCAAGTACGGCTGACAGGTCTTAGAGACAATGTCGGTGCTTGTGGGCCATATAATTTAGAAGGTTCTGCCACAGATCACTGGGACTTTCTTTTATTCTCTAATTTATAGAGTGGCAGTGGAGTAATACAACGGCAGTGGGATTCTAATTACATGCGGTGGATGATCTTCAGAAAAAGGTCTGAGATCATGCTCTTCATGGGCTATGGTGGAAGTGGAGTGGAAGTGGCGGTGCAGGTGGTGTATGTGCGGATGCGACCACGGACGAACTACGTGGGGGCCAAACTGGGTCCTGGCCCCTCCTTGCTCCGGCTGTAGCACTTTAGAGGTGTGCATGTCACACAATTAATTCCTGCCTCTCCTATGCTTGCTAGCTACTATATCTGTTGATGAGTGGAACATAGCTTGCAAGTATGCAAATCTAGGTATATGTTCATTCTTTTTTGATAGAATTCTAATTATTCTTGCAGTCTAGATAGATGAAACTTAGAAAAACAAATATTTTCCACAGAATTCCAATTGTCTATATTACTATTGGTAATTACTGTAGCAGTGTATCTTTGAATTGCCCCCCTCTACATTCATGCAAGCTCCGCCACTGGATGCGACGGATGCTGCTCTTGCTGCGAATATTGCCGATGTGCTGCGGATACTCAATTTAGGCGCCTGACTTCTCCTTTTAAAGAGGTGGATGGGCCTTCTGAAGTCTAAGGAGGTGTTCTTCATGCTTATCGCCTGAAACGTCCTTCATGGATAAGAAAGACAGGTGGACTGTCCTCTGGCAGATAAGAGTGAGTGACCTTCAATTATATGTCTTTACTGTTGTCTGGACAGCTATCTTCAATAATTGTCCTGGCTGCAGTGTCTTCACAGTGTCTTCATGTGTCGTGTGTCACTTTTCTTGACGCTGAGGACCTGCACTTATGATTTTTTAATGATATGGGTATGGGGTATGCAAATTGTAAAATGCCAGATTCGCTCTGTTTTACTTATTGCTATTGTGTACAATCCTATGAAACCTTAGATTTTATTTTTTCTTTTTGCAAAAAGGAGTACCCTAACTTAAATTAAACCAACCATTTTTAAAAAAAAAATGAACTAACCATCAAATAGAAAAAGTATTAACCACCTTTCTCGAGTTACTATTATCTTTGGTAAATTGAGCGTAGCTGGACCGTTAATTAGATTCTTTATGATGGAGCAACTTGTTTCAAGTTCTTGACTTAATACATATACTTTATTTATTAAATAGGCAAAGAAAGACATGCATTTATTTATTAAATAGGTTATATAACCATGATTGCGAGACATTGGTGACACTATTTGTTTAGATTAGAGCAGGATCAGGATAACAAGAAATGCATAACCCATAAGAAATACTCCTACTGCTTACTAACTTCTTCCAGCAGAAAAAAAATGCAATTCCACCTTTCTGATGAGTCAAATTCTTTTAAATCCGACCAAAATTACAAAAATACTAATATTATTTTACAATATAAAATAAGTATCATTAGATTGTTTTCTCTAGAATATATTTTTGAAATAATTTAAGTTATTTGAAGATATACACTCGAAAATTGATCAACTTGAACTACTTTTATGGGCATTGGATGCTATAGTTCGATTTTTTTCCCTGGACGAAGGTAATAAAACAGAGAACAAGTCCCGCAGTAGAGACTGATCCTGTCCCACGAATGCGCATGTATGGGCCTCTCATAATTTCGCGCGTACCTCATCCGCCGGCACTCGTGCATGCAAATTGCAACTACTAGGTGCACTACCTACAGTGCAGTTGAAGCAAAGGATCCGATGATGCCGGCCATAGCCATGTGTTTGGATGGTGTGAAAAAATTTTTACCTGTGTCACATCAGAATGTCGGAGGATGTCAGAAGGGGGTTTCGAATACTAATAAAGAAAATAAATTACAGAACTCGTCAGGAAACCATAAGACAAATTTTTAAGTATAATTAATCCGTCATTATTAGCAAAATTTATTTACTGTAGCAGCACATTGTCAAATCATGGACTAAATAGGCTTTTAAAAAAGATTCGTCTCACAAAGTTATCACAATCTATACAAATACTTATTTTTTAGACTATATTTAATACTATATATATGTGTGACAAGATTTGATGGGACGGGGCAAAAATTTGCCCCTCCCATCCAAACACCCCCTGCTTGTGCCTTCAGTGGATGGACGCATGGCCCAATGACGAGATGCACCCAATAATTGCTCCTCCATCCTTCTCTCCAGCAACTTCCTCTTGCAGGGTGTCATAGCAGTGTGAGATCGGAACGTTTGCATTCGGGAAACACGGATATTTCGTTTTACGTGTAAAAATAATACCATAAGTTTCTCTTCCTGTTCCGTTTACAAAACGAGAATATGTTTTTCGTTTCGAAACAGGAACATGAACACACTGTAGCTGCTAAGGTCCGTGTCCTACACTACACCGATGCGCTCTTTTCGGAGCCGGACCAGCGACGAGTGAGTGAGAGAGAGCAGCAGAGCGCAGTGACGGCAGCTGGGTCGTGGTTTGGTGGCGAGCCGGTCTAGAGGCTGGGGCAGAGCGGCACCTCGATCAGTTCGGTACTCTTTTTTTTTTTTTTTTTTTGGGTGGGGTACTACGGGTTAACCTTTCTCACAGGTCACCGCACAGCCTTTCAGGCCGCCTTTCTTTCTTCCCTTTTGTCTTGTCACCACTCACGGCTCCACCATTTGCTAAACGCTTTACGGCATGTGTACTGCAGCAGACCTCTGCCTGCCTGGTTTGATCCGTGCCATCATTTCACTTCTATTCTACTAAACGCCTGCAAATCTTGGCATGCATCCACCAGCACATTCTAGAGTATGTACTGTACTATGCAGCAGTTGCTCCTCCATCCATCATGCATCCATGCATGCCGACGATACAGATAGTGTGTGAAAGTTCGGAGACGCAAAGCTTGCAGCCAATCCAACAAGGTACTCTACGCGTCCGCACCGGTTGTCAACGGCCGATGGCATGGGCGCATGCGCATAACAAGCAGCAGCGGAGAAGAGGAAGATGAATGAATGCGCCTCGTTCGTCGAAACGGGCGGGCAAAGTCGTCACATGCAGCCACGAACGAAAGCGCGCGCCATGGGCCATGGCCTGAGTGCCTGACGACCTCGAGAGAGCAAGATGCCTTCCCAGTTCCTGCACATCGCTGCGCTGCGCTTTCCGCCCCGCATCTCGAAACAGCTTTCCCAGCCGCCACCCCGATCGGCGACATTTGACAGCCGTCCAGCAATCGCGACAAAGGACGGGCAGGCTTCCCGGCGTCAGTACGCCGACCGCCCAAGAACGGCGGCGGGCTAGCTGCACCTGCACGCCGGCCTGGCGCGGCAATCTGCCGGGTAATTAACCGCCCAACCCGGCCTCTGAGCGGGCATCTGAGTCCTGGACTGGACCATTGCTTAGTGGTATTTTTTTGTTGAGTACTTACTAGTATTAATACAGCAGCTTCGTTCGTACTCGTGGTAATAATTAATTGTAATGGGCCAGGCAGGCCAGAACTCTGAGTCGGGCACGACACTAATGGGACCTCTGTCTCTTCCGGCCTGATTTAGGGACCAACTCAATGAGCAGTGGAATGATGGGATTAGCCGGGCAGAAAGGCTCGTGATCTCCAGTCACAAGAGCTACCAACCAAAACCATTACCCCTGCCTACGTACTCCTACTGTATAATATTCCAAACACAAGAGAAGATGAAGATACCCATCAGGTCTCTGTACTGGTACCGGGCACTGTACTTCATACGTACACACTAGCTGTATGGTACTACTGTACTACTAGAGTGTCCAGTACATAACATAATCAAATCACAGGAATTAACACAGCCCACGAGTGCGTCACTGAGAATGGAGTCAACCCTAGCAAACTCACAACAAGCAACTTACTAGGATCCGATTGAAAATGGTATAAAAAGAACAAAATATTGCAAGTATGGTATCGTTAGTTCAAGTTTGAGTAAATTTACAATAAAATAGTATTCACATTATATTTCCAAAACAGTTTTTTTTACCAAAACTATATTTTCTTAATTTATTCAATAAAATTTATTTTTTGTATCATTAATATTTATATTTTTAATATAAATATGGTCAACTTGAAAGCGTTTTTGTTTCCACAAAGCGCGAAAAATTGCATCATTTTCTTTTGTATGGAGGGAGTACTGCAACAACTCTACTACCGCTACAAGACTCAAGCTGAAGTAAATTTGGCGCCACAAAACGACATTTAATAATAGTGCACGACTGGCAACGACAAATCTAGCGACGTGAATCCTCCGTCCCAAAATTTTCATTTTTCCGTACCACTTATTTTGAAGAAAAAATATGTACAACATTTGTATCTTTTAAATAAATTTACTAAAAACTAAATCCAAAGATCTTTCTACTAATTATATACTATGAGAGTAGCCTGTATTCCAGCTTAAGCTGCTTTGCACCGCCGCAGCATCCCGTCTGGTCTCCGTAGAAGGCACGAAAGCCCGTGGGTGGTAGGTATCATCATCACCAGGCCGAACAACAGCGATGTCATCATGCATGATGCCAAATCACAACCCAGAAGAAATGCTAGTATAGACTACGAAAGCCTAGCACTATGGTGATGGGATTATTTCCGAGTTTAGTTTGGCATTGTGTGTGAGGGGTTGAAATTTGAAAAAGCGCCGGCCGGGGGAAGGAAGACGATGCGAAAGGAGAGGCCCGACGGAGCGGGAGGAGAGCTGAGATGAGATGCCGGGCAAGGAAGGACCACGGATGCGCGGCTGAGGCGGCGGCACGGGCCTCCCAGGACCAAATAAAACAAGGCGCGCCTTCCCAACGGAAAGCGAGATATCTAAATCTAAAGAGAATGGAAAAGCCAAGCACATTGGTGGTTCGGTTTGGTATTCTTGCTTCTTCCTTTTGTGGAAGACGAAGTCACGAGTCCACGCCGGCTCGCTGGCTGGCTGGTGAGGGTCCGGCCGCCGGAGACGTACGGAGACCACCTTGCTCGACCTGTCCGCGCGCATGACGGCGGGCCCTGCCCGGTTGTCCAACGCAGGCGGCCAAGCAACAGGCCCCGCAGAAGGAATGCATGGGAAGGACGACGCAAACGGAAAGGAGGAGAGGCGCGGAGGGGAGAGGAGATCGAGCCCGGCCGGGCGGTCCCAGCGGCGTCAGCCACGGGAAATAAACGCGAGCACATGCACGCACAAATCCTGCAGCCAGCCGCGCTCCCGTTGCCGGAGACGGCGAATGTAGACTGTAGTAGTACCATCGCGTAGTACGTACTCCCTATCCATGCACGGCCGTAGCAGTGGCAGCTGCTTCCACGGCACAGCGCCGATGCACTAACGCACATGCGTAACTTACCTGTATGCGACTCCATGCTCCCCCGTCTCCCTGCCCCCAGTGGCTACATACATCGATTAGTACATCGACGTACGTATGCACGACGTACGTACGGGTTCAACTCTTACGAATGTGCTCCTACGTAGTATAGTACGTGCTAGACTAAGCTAGGGTCCTTGGTTGCTGCCAGGCTTTACGTACACTTGCCTTCACAGCAGGGCCTGACCTTACAGACGTCCGGCCGGTATACTACTATATATTGAACGTACGTGTGCGGCGGCTAGGAATGGCATGCAGGCGGCGGTCGGCCTGGTGGTCCGCTCTACTGTACAGTACGCACGTCGTCGAGCGAGCATACACTACACTATGGACGTGATGATGATGCATCCACTACTGTTACTGTACATGATGCATTGTGCCACCATCTGCCATCTATCGGCTGCCAATTGCCGGCTTTACTACTACTACCTCCGATGATAGATAGTACTACGGGCTGGTGGGCTGCAGCTGCGACTTCTTCGCCTAGCTGGCTCCTCCGCGGCTGATCCAACACGACACGACCGAGTCCATGTCCATGTCCATGCATGATGAGCATGAATGATGGAAGCTACTGTATCTGTATGCATGCGATGCGATGCTCCATGGACAATGGACCGGGTACATGCTGGTGCTGTGCGTTGTGGTACGCACAGTGTACGTCACGCGCGGCGTGAAGCTGCAGCAACACCTTTACTCAGCAGTGGGATGCAATCTTCGTTTCTTCTCCGGGCAAGCAGCAAAGCAAGCGGCGCAGCGCAGAGCAGGGCGCACCAGCGGCCGCAGTTACTATTGCCCACGCCACTAGCGTACAAAAACATCCAACGCTCCCCGGCCGGCTCTGCCTGCCACCTCGCCTTCCGCTTCCTCTTTGCTCCTGCCAAACCCGTACGCCGTACGCCCGCCACCAATAATGTGTGCGTTCCGATCTTTCCTGTGTCTGAATTCAATTTTAGTACTACTACTACTACTGCTGCCACGTCGTTTTCCAATATTGGTTTTTCATATAAAATAATATAGAGTATTACCCAAAATTATAAAACAATTTGTTTTTCTACGTACATACCCCTCCATCTTAGAAAGAAAGAAAGAAAGATGGTATAGGATATGTGTAGATCAGATTTTCTAAATTTTGACTAGACATATAGAAAATATATGTAATATTTATATCTCCAATTAAATTTATTATAAAAAGATATTGCCCATGGGGCACCACAGTAGCCTAAATATAATGCTATAGAATCCAAATGGCCTATATCTACTCTACACATAGAGTGAAGCAAATGCTCGCCCTCCCACCAACATATTTAGGCTTTCTTCATTGCTTCACATAAAATGGTTGATCTAGGGCAAAATAGTATAGACTCTTTAATCCACCGTCAACACTAAAGTGAGACTAAGCGCCCCTTAATCTTTCATCAAGACATGCACAGGCTACGTACCATGGGTCTAATTTAAAAGAGAGCTCATCTTACATTAAAACACGCAAAACAGACCAAAATATGCATGCAACCAAATTAGTGGTGTTTGTATTGATGTAATAAGTCATTAAGCTCTCCGCTCATTCTGTCTCTGAGTGACAACATATTGTGACGAGTAGCTTATAGTGGCAGAGCCAGAAACTTGTTTTCTTCTTTGTTGAGGCTAGGAGGGCAACAACACTATTTATTGAAATTTTAGTTCGTTTTGAAAGCTATAGTGCAAAATCTTCTTTAGGGGATGGGAAACCCCTCCCTAAAACCCTATACCTGAGCCATGGGGGTTCATGGTTTGTTCACACATCTATAATGAAGCCACGTTCAGGCTACTTGAGGTATTAAGAAAGAGATAGGAACAAGCATAGTATGGAGGTGTTCTCGCCAAAGTCGGCTAGGGTGACCTAGCAACTTAACTCTCTGCTAGGCCGGGTTCGGCCTTGTGCAAAGTTAGAAAAGACAAACCCAGCCTATCGCGTACATACTCCATCCGTCCCAAATAGATGACATGACGTTTTGGGGCTAGCGAGTTCGAAGCCACCAGATTTTGTAAAATACGATAATATTTATATCTCCAAATAATTTTATTAAAAACTAGATCCTATTTTAAAAATTGGTCGCAGTCGCTTTCGGCGTCACCGCGAACCACATATCTTTCACCATGGCTGCCAGCGCCCATACAGCCGCCGAGCTCCAAGTCCTGCTTTGCCATCCCGCACGTCATCATGAAAGGTATGCGTAGCTGGGATCATTTGTTAGACTTAGAAGCTGAACATCCCGTATTCTTAAGTCCCGTCCGACGGGTAAGTAGTACGTACGTGGCCCTTGACGTCTAACAAAACGCACAAATCAACGATAAGGACATCTACAATAGTTTTAACCGTAAAGAAGTTAGGTGACCTGGACATGCGATCAAATAAAAAGAGAAAAAATTAAGATACAGTTTTATGGAAAATTGTGCGAGTACGTTGTGCTAAATCATTTGGACAACAGGTTAAAAAACTATTTGGACAACGCCGCTGGACCTGCAAGAGGTGCAGTGCTCAATGGCGTGACCAAAGCTTCGTGCATACCTCACATCGAAACATCATAGGATATCTGGGGGTTTTCTTGATACCAATAAAAACAAGTTGCGCATTCCGGCCAAGATAATCATAGATAAATTAATTTGGTATAATTAATCTATCATTAGCAGTTAATGTTTACTGTATAAGGATATCAGTCTTGGAGTAAATTAGGGCTTAAAAATTTATCTCATAAAATATTTGCAATTCAGATAATTAGTTATTTTTTAGACTATATTTCAATACTTTCTAATGCATGTGTTCAAAGTCATTCGATGGGGACATGAACTAACTAAAAACACTTCCCCCAGCAGCTTCCGATCGAAACGTCAGAGAGAACATCACCATCCGGCCTGATCCTAGGTACAAGTTTTCACAGCAACATACAAAGTCTGAACTGTAGGATACTACAAGCACGTAACAAACAGGGTAATGACGTACGTTTAAATTAGTTTTTGCTGGTGCCTGGCAGGGAAACAAGGGCTGGATGGAGGCAGAGGCAGAGGCGTCCGAGCCGAGATCTTGTTCGTCATCCCCGAGGGATCGTACCGTACCGGCGGCCGCCTTGACAGCGACTCCCGGCGACGGGCCACATCTTCCTTTGCCGGCGTCACGCCCCTGCTCGCGTACAGCAGCTAGCTTTGCTTTAGGCGTGGATAACTGCATGCGCCACACAAACAGCCGCCGCTCCGCTTGACCTTTGCCCTGGAAGAAATTTAATTTAAAAAAAGTGGAGTACGTATACAGAATGATGTGTGGCCTCGCTGGCTTTATTTTCGTGGTTTTTGTTCGTTATACTTGCCTACTTTAAGCATGCAAGTTGCAACTAAAGGGAGGGTTGCCGTCCCCGTTGTCCACGTTTCCCGGCCGCCATTTCCGATGCATTTGTGCCGTTTTCCTCGGGGGCAAACGGCTGTTTCACGAGCACGCGACGGCTGGCCGGCCGTGGATGGTCCTCCGGCTCGATCGACCCGGCCGTTTCGTTGGGGAGGTGGCGGTTGTGGCGGCGCGTGCATGCATGCATTCATGCATGCGCCGGCGATCCGCCGTTGTTCATGCGCCGTCGGTTTGCGGCCGGCTTTGCTGCTTTCACATGTTCATGCTCATTATTGTTGTGATTTGAGGAGGAGGAGGAGCCTGTGAGTGCCTGCTGCCGCCGTACGCTGAGTCCCCGACTGGCTGTCCGTCGTTTGGCCGGTTGGGTACGTGTTGCTCTCCTTTGTATCTATCTGTTCCTGAGTATCAGCTATCTGTTCCTGAGTTCAGACCAGCCAGTAGCCAGCACGTTTCCCTTTGTCTTCTTTAATTCGGGAGGGACCCGGCATGATGCGGCCCTCGCGTCGCATGTGCTCAGCTCATCAGTGTTGTTTGTGGGGCATCGCATTCATTGGGCGTCTTGTGCACCACTGATGGCGGATCCAGGAATTTTTCTAGTCTGGGCGAACTTAATAACTACTCCCTCCGTCTCTAAATACTGCAACCCCTTTTCGAGATATAAATAGGTAATTTTAATAAATAATAAAT